>JAPQRP010000016.1:10542448-10555262 GCA_037367295.1 Apogon hyalosoma | reverse complement strand
GAACATTTGACAGATAAACAGTACCACAGTGCTTCAGTTGGAACATTTGACAGATAAACAGTACCACAGTGCTTCAGCTTCACAGTTTGTCATGTCTTTTACATATTGTGATTCTCTCTGTCAACTCACCATACATTTTGTATTAGTAAATTTTTATTTAAATTTTTATTAATTACTAGAAATTTCAGGCGACCCCACGTAGGGTCCTGACCCCAAGGTTGAAAAACACTGCTTTAAATGTGATAAATCACTTAAGAAAGGTTAAATATAGAGAAAAAATCCAGTTGGGAACAGCCACAAAAGTAGCACTGGGTCTTTATGGGTTAATCATGAAGCTGTTGGTGAGCGTTTCATTTACCAGTATCTATAGAGAAGTCTGCGATTGGGATCGACAGTGTAATCTACAATGTCTGCAGATAGTGACCCGGATGACACAGTTACATGTCGGAACCAGATGGCAAAAGAAAACATGAATTTTCCTTTAATCAAAGGCATATGGACTCTCCTCAGATGTCCGTTTGTAATGGTACTTTACATTAGATCATGTGTGTACCTGAAAGCCTTGAGCTGTTTGTGTCCAATAATCATCAAACATAAGATATAAGAAACTGAACTGCAGGACTATCCAGCATTTCTCCTCAACACAACTCTGACAGAAGAGAAACGAGTGTTCAGAGAAGAACAATAAGACTTTGTCCTCACCCAGTCATTTTTAGAGGACGCTTTTCCTTTCAGATATTCAAACAGATAAAAATCTTTGAAAAGAGAAACATGAAAGCTGGATGAAATGCAGAAAACACATTCCCATGTACACACAATCCTGAACCCGCAGAGACACTTTGCATTATACACACTGAAGCGCAATGTCCTTGTTGAGATAAAATATACTGCTGTTTACATTTCAGATTTCAGAGCCCAGTTCAGGCGTGTTTAAAGCGGCTGGATTTTTCCAACTGAGGACAAGAATACATTTGTTTTAAAGGGGCTGCATTTAGCACACTTAGTCTTTGCATATCGCCTTCCTAAAACAACTGCCATTTTTTCAGATTTTGTCAGGAAACACAAAAAAAACTCTACCAGAAATTGAGCATTTGATAATTTAGTTAAAAAGAAAATTAATTCTAGTCAAAAAATGACATAGGCCATTATTTTAGGAAGGTAATGATATAATATTGTACTGAAAAATATTCACGAATAAAACACTTTTTGCAAATGCTGATAGGGAAAGGTTGAAGCACATGATTTCCAGAAACATGAAGTGGAATAAAAAAAGACTTTCTGTATTATCTATTCAGCTTTTTCGTCTTACACAAATTCCTCATTTTTTTTTTTTTTTAAGAAAAAGAAAGAAACAAAGTCTATTTTGTTCTTTTTTTCCTGCACCTGGTCCATTCTGCAGGAGCCTATTGTGGAGGAGAGAGAGGAAGAGGAAGAGGAAGGCTGAACTAACACATGCATTTCCATATATGTATACACCCGAACACGGTTAGTTTCCTGTGAGTCAAGGTCTCAAGTCAGTGTTTGAAGATCTGCTGTGAAAGAACTGGAACAAAGACATAAAAACAAGAACAATACACAGCATAGTAACACAACACAGACCAACATTTAGTGGAGGCTCGTGTTTATCAGATGTAACAAAAGAAAATTTTGGCTGTATAAAGTAAATCAAACAATTACATTTATTTTCGCAGTTCCTGACAGAGAGTTTTGCTGCAGCTGCATGGTAATTGCTTGAGTTTTTCAGCTAATTTTTTTCTTCAATGTTACGCCTAACAGCGTTTCACACTGTACACTACCCTAATAGTTTAACCCATAAAAACCCAAACATCCACTGGTGACCACAAGCATCTACTGATGTAAAATGTTTAATAAATGTTGATCCACTAATCCTATCAATACATGTAAATAATTGGTGCAAAATGCAGTTTATCATCTTTTCATGCTCATCAGATATGACCCATTTGGACGTTCAGAGGCTCCGTAGTGAACATGAAAACACCGTCATCATCTACTACATCAATTCACCAGTAAAACCCATGGAGTTGGATGAACAGTGAAAGTGGATGGACACAGTTTTACATTCAGGTATTGACATTTTTGCTGTAGAAGTCACTTTTTCTTCAGTTTTCTCTGTTTCTGATACAATTACCCTCTGCTTTAATCTGAGATTTTCATGAACATCTACATGATCAGTACATTCAATATGGGAAAATACATGATTATCACTGAAAAAACACAAAACACAGAGAATAACATTATAACTAGAAAAGCACTCGGAGAGCGCAGACCTCCACCAAGGCAGACCCCCCCTCCCATCACCACCAAAATTTAATAATTTGTTCCTTGTGCCAGTATCAACATTTCCTGAAAATGTCATCAAAATCCTTCCACAACTTTTTTGAATTATCTTGCTAACAGACAAACAAACAGACAGACAAACCCCGATGAAAACATAACCTCCGCCGTTCCTTGGCGGAGGTGATAAATGATGATAAATCACTTAAGAAAGGTTAAATAGAGAGAAAAATTCATTTGGGAACTGGCACAAAATTCACACTGGGTCTTTATGGGTTAATAATATCAATAGAAATGCTGGCAACTAACTTAACACAATAGATCGAGTAATAGCTAAATAGTCTACTATTTTTTTCTCCTCAGCTCATAGACTCGAAATCTAAAATGAATGAATGAATGAAGTACAAATCCTAATGCCATTTGGGTCAATAAGTGGGCATTCTGGCCATCATTATCTTGGGTTTTTTGGAATTGACCATATTCGGCCATATGGTGATGGCTGAGCTAATGGTAATGCTATCTTTGACAATTTAAAAATGGAAACTTCATGCAATATCTGTGACACAAAATCATTTGATGGTCTTGTGTAACTAATTGAAGAAAATGTTTTGTTCAGTAAACATAAGCTCAATTCATTCCAGTTCAGCAGATGGGCAACATGTTCCACATACCTGTCAATCAAAGCCTGACACAGTAGAGACTCCAAGTTTTAGTTCTACAGTGACGTCAATGGACTGTTTTTATAATCAGGTATTCCGACATGGTAAGATACTCATCCATTGGCCTCAGATTGGATTTCAGGGTGATCACTAAAGGGAAACAAATGAAATTGAAAAAAAAAAAAGACAATACACAAAACATTGCACTTATTCAATTTCTATGATTTATTTCTGCACAAAAACACAAAAAATTACATAAAATCCCTAATGGTTTGAAATAGCAGATGAATAATCTTGTCTTTTCGTTGACATACAACTGCTTGCATTGCTTATTGAGTCATAAAGCAACGGTAAAGACACGTACAGTCTGCAGTCTGACAGACACACTACTCGTATCTAGGATGCTGTGCGTTTGCTCTGTACATCTCTTCATCCCAGGCAAGACTTTTTCAGCCCATTAAGCCGTTTCAAGCTTTTGAACAGGATGTGAGGTATTGGCTTTGTCGGTCATTGTTGTAGCTGCACTTAATACCCATGTACACAGTTTTTAACCTTTTCCTGTTGTCTTCTGAATGAGATACATTTAAAGTACTTTTTATCAGAAAACATAGTTCATTATTTAGACTTTGACTGTGAGGCAGGGAAAGAAAGGGCAAAAAATGCTAGTGTGGAAATCCAATGCGGTGTGTTAGGAGATGTGAGGACCCAGCAGGCAGATGAGACCAGTGAGACGTCTTAGAAAGAAGCGCGCTATCTTTGGCAATATGTCAATGTCTAGCATAATAGAGGCAAGAACCGTGTTCTCCTCTGATCCAGGCAGCTCTATATTTGAACACAATAAACTAAGGCAGGGTGGTCTATTACTTGGACTGGATAACATGCACAATATTTGACTCTATAACACATTTAATTTAAATGTTTAAGGAACAGTAGGCATAGAAACCACCGGAGCAGAACTGAGCTGCAAAAGTTAGTAAAAAAGCTGTTTTCCAATCATAGATTATTTCCCATCTCCTTAAGTCGAACTTACCACAGTTGGTTACCAGTTGGTGTACTCTTTCTATTAAGAGATAATATTGATAATCGGTGGGACACCCTTTACCTGTGAATGTGAGATTGTCAAGACTAAGTCATGACCAAGACCTGAATCTGTTGAGACTGACAAAAGACTAGCACTATCTCAAATGACCCCTTCACATACTTACACCTACTGTAAACACTACACTTTTCAGTTTATTTGTAAAAAAAAAAAAAATTCAAATCATGTATCATGTTCTTTCTACTTCACAACTGTATGCCACTTTGTGCTGGTCTTTCACATAAAATTCCAATAAAATATATTTATGTTTGTGGTCGTAACGTGACAAAATGTAGAAAAGTTCAAGGGGTATGAATACTTTTGCAAGCCACTGTGTGTACGCTCAAAACATAAAGGGTTTTCTCAAACTCAGAAAGTGCTGTCTTAGCTGTACAGCAGAAGCAGAAGGGCCAGAAAACGTCTTAACTTCAACACAATATAACACAAACAAAAGAACAAGTTGCTGAATCATGTAACAGAGAGTGACAGTAAAGTTACACTGAATGTTAAGTATTTTAGCGGGTACGAATGTTCGACTGATTAACCACTGAAAAACAGCAAAGAACAATGATACCTCATCATTTGTGTTTCTTTTAACTGCACAATGGACAATTTGATTTCAGATGACACTATGCAGTGTATTGTTTGTCATTTTTATTCATAAAAAATCTCAGTTTGAGACACAGTGTAAGACATCGAAGGGACTTGAGGCCCAGTCAACACTAAGACCCGATAGCACACAGTGAGGACATTATCACCCGCCTAGCTAGACAATGTTTATCATGACCAAAAATGTTGCTTCATAATTTGTCACCACATACACTGTACAACACTTCTCACATAATACTCCAGAGGCAGCTACATGTCCAATATATGCAAAATAAATGTAGTACAGCTAACAAAGTGGCAGATAGGTAGTAAGAAAAATGAAAGTAGTGCTTTAACACGTACAGCATAAACACAGGTGGCTACCACAGTGTATTACTAATATACATGAAGTCTCTTTGGTTAATGAGTGAAGAGTTTGACAGATTGCAAACATTAACTACCTAACTTTGTTAGTAACACTTTGGCCCAATCCCAATTCTCATCCCCCCCCTTGCCCCCCCGCCCCTTAAAATGGAGTTGTAAGGGGTAGGGGATGAAATCTTCCCCTATGAAATGAGAGAACCCAAGACCTGTTACGTCATCAGCAGTCGTCGATGGTGCTATAAACAGATGCGACAACTTTGTCTGCGAAATCATTCACCATGCCGTCAGCAGCTGGAACCATCTGTTCCATGGGCTTTGGACATGTTTTTACAGCTATCAACCACAAACTGCAGAAATGCTCGAAAGAGAAGACGCATTCAACTTTTTGCTACATTTACTCCTCAGTGTTTTTCACAGTGTTTACTCCTCCATTTGTAGTGTGGTCCTGAAAAATCTCCATTTTAAGGGCCAAACAGCCCTCCCCTTAGCCCTTCCCCTCCGTCTCACCGGGAATCGAGACACCCCTACCCTTTCCTCTAACGGGCAGCTGGGGCTCAGTTGGCACAGTGAGTCATCTAATGACCGAAGGGTCGGGGTTTGAATCCTGGCTCCGACTGTCCACATGTCGAAGTGTCCGTGGACAAGACACTGAACCCTAAATGGCTTCCAGTAGGGCCTGGCAGCGCCTTGAATGGCAGCCACCCATTGGTCTAAGAGTGTGTGCATGAATGGGTGAATGTGAGACTTTCATGCACATATGCAACACAAAGGGGTAGGGCTAATGGAGAGGGCCAAGGGGCGAAGTGGGATTGGGCCTCACAATACCTTTATTCATGAATCCCAAATGTTGATGAAAGTTTTAAATAATGCTGTTGAGCTGCAGAGTTCACATCCTGCAGTGTGTTTTCTATCAGATGTAGTAAAAAATCTGAATGTTTATCAGACCAAGTATAAATTCCAAAACATATTCTATGGTACTATGACACTAATGCCAGTTTGTAAATTCTGAATATATATGTAATTCCCATGACTTTGTTATGTATTAATGCCCTCTCCCCATTAGGATTGACTCCACTCATGTAGAACTAGCTTCCTTTGATTTGGTTGTTTTTTTAAACCCTTAAATAATACACTTCTCTCCCACTTCAAGCTTTTATCACAAAAAGAGTCTGCACTCAGATTCCTTGGGAACCATAAGAGGAGAGATTTTAAGGAGTGTTTTCAGGTAGTCAGCAGTTTCTCTAGCATCCAAAGACTGAAATTTATTACCAGTGCACATCAGAGAAATCAACACTTACTGACAAAATACTAGTCAGCTGAAGGTATGGCTCATAAACAACTTGTGAACTTTAGAAATAATGGCAGCCCCTGCCTGGTGGCTCCTGTGGTTTCACTGCAGTGTTTTCATCTTGTTGCTGTTCTATGAATTCTTCCTAATAACTCTGCATTTTGCTGTCATATTGAAATACACAGTATAAACAATATATGTCATATAATTCATGTAATATTGATTCAAATGATCAGTAGATTTATTCATAACAGTCTTACTGCCTTGTTCATCTTGCCTTGTAGATGAGCAGCATAACAGTGAAACATGAAATGATTAAATGATTCAAAAAAAGTGAAAATGCATCTCTCTCATTACGACTTAAGCTGTAAATGCAGCATCCCAAATAGGATGCAAATTTACAAAACCCAGGAGCTGGCAAACGTATTGCCTGGAGGTAAAAGTGAATCAGGAAGCTTTGGTGCTAGAGTTAGCAGCCCTATCAGAGGAGATACATATAAGTCATCCACCCACACAGCAATGGAGATGGTGTTCAAGTGTTAAAGCAGACGCCCTATCTGAATGTGCCATGAGTAGTCATATCTACAAGTACAAAATCAAAATTTACAAAGTAGGAGAATTATATAAAAAAAAAAAAGTGCATGAAGATCTGACAGGGGAATGGTGTGTGATGGTAGGATAGGACTGAAGGCAGGCTGGAGGCTAGTTGACACTGGAGCTGGAAAAAGCTGTGGCTGGAGGCTACTTTTAGAAGGGTTGAGGTGGGCTGATGGAGGACGTGGCTGGACGCTAACAAGCCTAAAGCAAAATGACTGGGACCCTGAAGCAGGGTGATGATGAAGGCTGACAGACTCAGGCAAAGAAGTGAAGCCTGGAGGACATACAAAAGCTAGATTAGATGCAGGCAGGAGCTAGCAGACTCTGCAACATGGTGTGTACGGTCCACATCCATCAATGTGTACACACCCTAGACTGTATAAAGAAATGGATGAGCCACCATATTGTCAAACAGTGGGTTTTGGACCACCATTTGGAAGCCTCGAGTTTACATTTTGGCCTATGATGTTTTGGCTTTTGAGTAAGAAATGAGCAAATTTGTTACCAAAAAAATAATAAAGTGCTTTACAGTCCTGTTAGTGTAACTTACCATTCACTTGTACAGTCAGGCTGTCTGTCAAGGATTAATAACTAATTTTACTCATTGAACAAAAGCTTCAAAATTGAAGTGATGAGCTATCAATCACAGTCTTTTATTCTTATTAATAATACAAAAATGGACAACAACAACACATATCAGACAGTCTAACTAACCTGAATGAGACCTGAAAGACCCCTTCAAAAATATTATTTCTATTTATCTGTTTCTTGGGAGAAGTTCAGTGTGACATTGTGGGAGTTCGGCCTTTTTGGAGCCAGTACCTAGTGGCCGTTGGTGGCACTTACACTTAAAATACTTCAGAAGTTTACCACCGTGGTGCGCACTATTGAGCACGTTATGAAATCTAACAATAATACATCTACAGTAGAGAGGCGTTGCACATGATGTTTGCTACTTTCCTGAGGTCTGGCCTTCTAAACTAACCTTTGCTGCAACTTTGCTCTAGTTTCTAAGGGTGTATTCACACTTACTTTGTTTGGTCTGTTTAAAACGTACCAGAGTTAATTTCCCTGGAAAGTCAGGACTTTTTTGTAGGTGTGAATATAAACATGCAAACTCTGATTAGAATCAAACAAGCAGACTGAGACCACTTAGAAGAGATGGTCTTGATCCGTTCCAAATGGACTCTGGGACAGTTCACTTCTGGTGTGAATATAACCAGCCTTGAGCCAAAACAAACCAAACTATGGACCTTTTTTTGTGCTTGACGAGTGACCGTAGCCTCTGGAAGTAGCCGAGCTGAATGGGTTGCCAGAGCCAGATAGCAGCAGCCGTGAGCAGTGGGCAGACATGGAACAGTGACGAGATTGAATGTCTCATTGACATTTGGTCAAATGCCCATATTACAAAACTGGCTCCAAGTGAGCTGTTCTTGACAGTTAACATTATTTTCATAAATTTGTGTCTGTAAAAATAGAGTACATGTTTTGAAAACAGTAACTGCACATAGGACCTCCATGTTTGTTTTTATCAACACCCACCATCTCTGATTCACACCATCCACTATAATCCACAACTTTTCTGTCCTATGCCAGTGCAGTTTGTCACATGCGTGCTTCTGTTTACAAAGTTTGGTCCACTAGCAAAACATGTAATAAGAATGCGATCTGACCCAAATGAAAAAAAAAAAAAAAAAAAAATCTGCATTCCATCTGAATCAAATAAGTGGACCAAAAGACTTTCCAGTTGTGAATACACCCTAAAAGAAAAACAAAAAAAAACCCCAAACCTTTAGTTTCTTCTAGAATACTGGTTTGTTTTTGGAAATGTAGTGTTGAAATCACAGACAAAGGATACAGTTGAAAGGAGCTGCACACCCTAGAACAATCAAATTTCAAGAAACTATATGTTATTGAAGAATATGAGTGCATATGAAGAGTTTGCAGCTGATATCAACTGTTATTAATAACCTCCTGGGTACACTGAATATATTACATACACAGAAAAACTTACAGTACAAGAAAGTCAGGGTCTTTAGACTTTCAGTAAGTTATTTTTTCCAGGATTTATTCTGACCTTCTTTTATTTGGATCCTCTGTGAGCATTTGGCGGTCAATCTTTAAGTTATTCTTCCATCAAGATTTCTGGCCAGTAAAATGGCAGTGGATAAGATGAATCTGCCTGCGCTCCAAAAACCAATGCATAATGTCACGGTGGCTCCATTCACTGCAGTCTATGGCTGCAGCCACCCATGATGTACGTAGCTCATCTCATTGATTACAGCGGAAACATGAAGCTGCAGCATCTACTCTGCATATATTAAGTGTTCAGTGGGACCAGGAGGTAAGTGTCACTAAATGATTAAGTTATTACACATTATGGCACCTTTGACATTATTGATCGTACATGATGCAGTGCATGAAATTATCGTACATGTGGTTACACTCGACTGTGGGTGTATTTATAGGGGGTGATGAGGGGATTAAAGCCATGCATATCAGTTTGGAGGGAAACCTGCAGGTAGGTGGGAGTGGCCAGTAGAATGGAAAACTAACAATACTGACAGATGAGTGAGAGGAAATGGAGCAGAAGAGAGAGTTCATAAATTTAGCTTTCAAATACACAAACTTGACCTTCGACTCTACTAGGGATTGTTTGTTTAACAAAAATAACTTGCAGGAGATTTAATTTAGGGAGTAAAAACCCAGTTGAATTCTTAAGTCATGTGATGCTGTGCATGTGTGTGTGTGTGTGCTGTCAGGCTGCCCTTGCAGAGTCCAGTGGTGACAGCAGAAGCTTTGGTCCTGTCACTGCTCGTCGCTGCCTCACATCCACAGCATTCGCAACATGTCAGTGTTTCTGTTCCACATGGAGGCCAGTGGGGCATCATTACCATCTGGCTATAAGGCTATACTGATGTCAAATATAGGCCAGTGAACACACACACACTGATCATCCACACTGTGTGCTGTTAGCACTTGGAAAGCAACAGGGGGATCGAGGCGACATGGGCGTGAGGCGAGCCGCTGTGACAGTCCATCCAAATTGACCGCCAGCACTCTGGTGGCAGTTGGCCTGGTTCCTTCTCATTGCTCTATGACATTCCCTCAATCAGCAACTGTAACACACACACACAAACACACGCACACACACACACAAGCAAAACGTCATCCTCCAGTGGGTCTCATTGTCTCACTAGACTATCCATATGAGTCATTTCTCCCCTGACTAAAGCTTCCAGTAAAAACACATGGAGTCAGATGTCAATTTGTCCTTTTTATTCAGCTACAATACGCCCACACTCCTAAAGGTCACACAGTCAGGAAAAGGTTTTTCATTGTAATCCCTAACACCCTCTAAATACCCCCCCTTTGCCACAAGAATAGTCTGACTTTAACTGAAATAATACAGTTTTCTATTTTAGGTATTATTGTGGAAGTGGTTTTTGTCATGATCCAGACCTGAATCTCTGTCCTAGATAGCAGGGAACATATGTTTTGTGGTAGTTTCTGTTGTTTTCTGTTATACTTTTCTTAACCATGATGTAAATGGAGGTAAAAGTCATCTCTACAAGACGTTAGCTCATGCAGCTGGTCTAAACACTTTATTTGCAGCTTTTGTTTCTACTTTCCTGACCATTCTGACCATGCACAGAGAACATTCCAAATACTGGACATGTTTTTTCCACACATACACGTACCAACAAAGATAGATTTATACGTATCAATAAATCTAACGCAAATGTTTTAGTGTGCATGATAACTTAATACATGATTGAAATGCTGAAGCCAACATTATAACACAAAATAGGGAAATAATACAAAAAGAATCATTCTTCTCTGAACCAAGCTTTTTTTTATGACTAGTAAACTTTCCCTTTCAATCAAACAATGAAAAATAGTGAAGTGAAATTCCACTGCTATGCTAGGGAGCAGAGGGATCCAGTAGAAGAATGAGGCCGTTGCCACAGATGGAAATATGGAGCATAAATCCACAAAAAACAGAATCAGAACAAATCCAGGCAGTTAAACCTTGCCTTATTTGTAAATAAATAAATAAAACAAATAAACAAGTGGTTCCAGGCACAACAAACCCCGCCCCTCGCACATATTGTAGCTTATTTTGGCATGGATCCAGCTGACGTCATCATGTCTATACGTGTGCTGATGTCAGTATATCAATTGCCTCTATATATTTGCCAAGTCTGAAGTAAATTGAATCAAAATTGATGTTTTTATAGACATTTGAAATTTCACCCAATATACGAAAATGGGAAAAAAAAAAAAAAGCTTTTAAAAATTCATTAAAAAATTTAACTTTGACCTACTTTTCCCAAAATGTAATGACGTCTATTGTGGGTCACTGGCAATCTATAAACCCAATTTTATATGAATTCAACCAATAGTTTTGCTTCTACAGACATTTGAAATTTCACCCATTATAAGTAAAAGGACAAAAAAAAAAAATTAAAAATTCATAAAAAAATTTAACTTTGACCTACTGTTCCCAAAATGTAATTACTGTATATCTATTCTGGGTCACCGGCAATCTATAAACCCAGATTGGTATGAATTCAACCAGTACTTTTGCTGCTAGAGTGTTAACAAACAAAACAAACCAAAATCAATACTCCTTGCCTCCCCTTCGGGGGGCGGGGGGGTAATACAATCTGTCAAATATGCATATACAATATTTGGTAAAGGTCTGGTGTATGTATTTTTACATGCAAAGAAAGTCTGTCTCATCTGTTTCAACCTTACTCTGTTTTCAAAGATGAGCTGGTAGAATACGGAGGTCAAAACTCAAAGGTCAGTACATTTTGTGACCATAACTCTTTGGGCCATTTGAGATTATGATGCAAGGACAGTAGATGCATCTGACTGAATTTATAGTTCTTGCAAAAATGTATCTTAATGTAACCTTCAGATGCTAATGTGTATGCTGAGAAGGGTTTTCCTTGCTGTAATTATTTTTCCGTTTCTTAAAAATCCCTTCTTAAAAATGAATTGTCAGTGTAAGCAAGAAAATGGTGACTCTTTTAGTTAACAGTCTTCTTGGTGCAAAATTCCCCTTTTGTGTTTCCTTAGACAGTGTTTAGCTGTTGAGCTACAGTTACACTGGAAGCAAAGAGTAGAAACTTGTAACTAAAGAGGCTGTAAATGTTAAAGACCAAAGCCTCCATCTGATATTAACTTTTGAATACATCATCAAACGATTACAGATTTTCTCCGCTACTCCTAAAATTGTATGTGATCTTTTATGGGTAACTGTTAGTATAGTTTTTATACATGCACTCACCGTGTTAAAGGTACAATGTGTAATATTGGAGCATGTTTGGATGCTGGGATCTGATCATCTGTTGACGGCAGAATTCATCTATAGATTTACAGTAGTTTATGTTGAGAAATGTAAAGCAGCAGCGGAAAGGAACTCATCAGATAAGGATTTGACATAAAATATTATAGATGTAGGCATGAACTTTGCAGGTGCTTTGCATTCACATCAAACACTGGAAATAAAATGGAACAGATAGCTATGCACTTCTTCACAAACAGTGATAGCCCGATCTGGATTTTTTTGCCTCTGATCTGATTTTTTTTTATGATCAGTTTTGCCAATATGATCCAAAACCAATACTTTTGAAATAAAATTTTGATTTAAATTTGGAGTCATTATTTATAGGTTATTATGAAATTATTTTACTTGAGATCGCAATTGGGCTGAATGTGGAACCTGAACTAAAACAAGAATGACATATTTGACCTTTAGGAACTTTAGTGTAATTTTTGTACTTTCCAAATTCATACTGTGGGCCAAATTAGAACAGGCAAGAAATTATCAATACAAATATATATATATATATATATAGATAGATAGATAGATAGATAGATAGATAGATAGATAGATAGATAGATAGATAGATA
>JAPQRP010000016.1:10522909-10535458 GCA_037367295.1 Apogon hyalosoma | reverse complement strand
CTAATGCTTTTTGATTGTGGTTTAGCCCCACAGCAGCTAAAGCTGTGTCTGGAGTTAGCCAGGTTCTGTCAGTGTTTGGAATTACAGTAAAATTTGCCTACACTCGGAGGAAGGAATAGGTGTTTTGATTCATTCAGTATGACCATGTTATTACATGATTCTGTTTGCTATCATACACTAGTTCGTTGCTAATGTGGCTAACGTGGTTGTTCTTGAAGTGTGCCTTCCAGCAGTAGTCACGTTGATGGTAAACCTGGCAAGTTGTTCTGGCAACGTCAAACTAATCACACGATTGGCTGGTCAGGATGTCAGTCATTGATTCTTGAATATTCATGTTCTGGGGTCCAACAACGACGCGTTGTGGAAAGAGCTCTGTAAACAGACTAAGTTAGGTGCGTCTATTCTAAATCCTTGAGGTTTTTGGAACATACTCAGTAGCACATTGTAACTTCAGATCATAAAGAACTATTTTAAATTGGATACAAAAGGAACAATAGTTAGGCCTTAAACATCCCAGAGTACTGTGTGCATACTGTGGACTCCACAAGGGGACGTTTGAGGTTTCCTAGTCGAGCGTACCAGTTTCCTACATTTCTCGTGACAATCAGCTTTTTATCATATTTAAAACAGGTCGATGTGAAGACTTCCCGCCAACCAGTCTATTGTGTGACACCATGTATGCAGAGTCCATGCGGTCGTAAAAATTGAGCTTTGCACAGACGTGTCCAGTGGACGTTCGCTTTGGGTCCACATTGAGTCCACCTGGAGTACAACATCCGCAGAGAGGGGCCTGTAGTCTCCTTGTTACTAATTTGTTCCACATCGCTCAGAATATGGTTACTGAGCTACTTTGGCATCAGATTTTCCTCCATCTAATTAAATATGCATTGTAATCATTTCTTAGATATTTTTATAGTAAAATGCCATAAAAACAGTCAAGCTGCACCTAAACTCTTTTAAACCACTGAAATTTGCACAACATTATGGGAAGATTAATGTGATTTATTGCATTTTTGAAATTACAGTAGTTCACTGTTTACATTTCTCAGTTGTGCCACACATAGTTGTATTACTGTAATTGCATTTTGAATAGTTTTATTAATTTATAAATGTGCATTTCATAGTTTAACTTATCTGCCCACTCATAGCTAGGCTTAATATTATACTTAGTTTTTACATTTATTAGGGCAGATTTATTTTTGTGTCAACCACCATTTGTGCCAGTATATTTTTGGTGCTTTTGAGCTGTACTGGGTACTGAGAGGTGTTTCCATATCTAGGCAAGGCAAGGCAAAGTTTATTTGTATAGCACGATTCGTACACAAGGCAATTCACAGTGCTTTACAAAAATACCGTTCTTGTTGAATCAGTGGAAAGTGCAAAGACAGCAATAGACTTTTACACATTGTATTTATTTATTCTGCACATATGCATATTTTTGCACATATTGTATATTTTATTCAGTGTATATTTTGTTCTGTTTTTATTGTTGCAGATGTTTTTACTGTTCTGTGTTTTTTATTTTGCACCATATGGGGCAGTGCTGTGTACATAGTATGTTGGTACAGTAAAGATTTATCTTATTTTATCTTATCTTATCTCAACTTATCTTATTTTGTCTTATTTGGTTTTATCGTATCTCATGTACAATGTTAAAGTGGAATAAAAGTATGAATTCATTGAAGTTTTCCCTCAACCAAACTGATCCTAAAAATTGACATTTGAATGTAAACCTGACTTTCTTGTGCTTAAACTCATGTATTCACCCTCTATCAAAATGTGGCATATTGTCTCAATAACCTGTTTTATTTACTGCTAAAAACCAAATGCGATGTAGTGCAGTGAAAAACATATTTAGTCGTATAAATGACTTAGAGGAAGCAACAGCAGCAGATAAAAGAGTCTAAAAGCAGGAATGTGTTGAATGTGTGTTCACTGTCCATTATGTTCTTTTTCACCAGGCTTTCATCATGTTTTCCATTACTGCAGCTTTGACTTAATTACATCGTGACCTCTTCTTTTACCTTCCTTTGATAGGAAAATGAAAACCACCTACTGTTTATCTTTGGTCTGGTATTTTCCTGTGCTTTTGTTATTGTCAAGAAATCCTATAGAGACACTAACACCAACAACGAATCCTTCATACAGCTCTGTGTCTGTGACCTGATATTGTTTATTTTGTCTGATATTGAGACATTTTTCTTCTTCTCACGCAACCTCTCAGATGTATTTCACAAGCCCTGGAGGAGGTGCTGACCCCCAGGCTGAGAACCACTGCCCTAATTATATATGCCTTAGGCTGTACTTTAGATTTGGCTGCATTCAGTATCTTATCAGGGCCCCGACTTGCATTACATATTGATTTATTTCATAATAAATCTCTCTGCTTTGCCTTGAGACGTCAATATTAAGGCAGATCTTTGAGAAACATATTCAAAGGAGAAGCTGCAGATTTATTATATAACTTTACAAAAAGTTAAAGTGAAGAAAGAGCGTTTTCTTCTCGAGCACAGTTTGGCACAGATTTCTGTTCGGGTCTGAGTCAGTTGGCGTTCACTTATCTAGCTTATTCATTTATAGTACACCATACCAGAAAACAAATCGAAAATGTGTTGTGTTTTCTTATTTTACAATGTGCAAACAGTGGGAGAGAATGTGCATGCATAAAATCCAAGCTTCGATCTGTGTGTGCACATCATGCAGGTGCATTCACTCGAGGTGAACTGATGAGTGTGTGTGTTCACGGTGAGGTGAGGGGTGTCGGTGTGCGTAGGTGGTAACCAGGTGTTGATCATGCAGAGACGCAAGAAACACGCACAGATGGTCAAAATCTCCAGAGTGTCTCCTGTGCACATGTGTAAACAGACCCCATGCGCCAAGAAAATTGGTTTCTGAAAACAGAAAAAATGAAAAACAGGAAAAAAAAAAAAAGGAATGATGGATGTGAAAAGGTTAATATTTTTTGGGCATTTTATTGTTGGTTCTGTTTAGACTCAGCATTGCTTTATTGTCATTCGATCAATGGTATGTGATAGAATGAAATATGGTTACCCAGGTCCGGTTTTGTAGCAAAAGAAAGATAAAGAGTAAAATGTAAAATACAATATATAAAAGGTAAGTAGGGTAGGATAGAAATTACCATAAACTATGCTAAAAAATAAAATAAATTCTTAATTAGGCTGTTAAGGCTGTAATTCTGTGACAAATCAGTGAATGTCATTCAATATAAAAGAGTAATGTAAAAGGAAGAGGGAGATAAAAATATATTTTTAATATTTTATAGAAAAGGGGTGGTATTAAATAAGTTGCACTTCTTCCCACCCCTTTTCGGGCATGTAAATGAAACTATTGTGCTGTTTTTCTTTCTAAGATTGTCTTGATTGTTGATTTATGTATTTATTACCCTGCCTGTTGAAGGGGAGGCAAGGGGTATAGTTATTGGATTCAGTTTGTTTCTTTGTTAACACTCTAGCAGAAAAATTATAGGTTGAATTCATACTAAATTGGGTTTATAGATTGCCAGTGATCCAGAATAGATCTGATTACATTTTGGGAAAAGTAGGTCAAAGTTCAATTTATTTTTTTTTTTATGAATTTAAAAAAAAAAAAAATTCTCCATTTACTTATAATGGGTGAAATTTCAAATGTATGTAGCAGCAAAACTATTAGTTTAATTCATGCCAATTTGGGTTTATCGATTGCCAGCAACACAGAATAGATGTGGTTACATTTTGGGAAAAGTAGGTCAAAGTTCAATTTTTTTTATGAATTTTTTAAATATTTTTTTCCTCTCCCATTTACTTATAATGGGCTAAATTTTGCATGTCTATAAAAACATCAATTTTGTTTCAATTTACTTCAAACTTAGTACATATGTGGAAGCAGTTCATATGCTGACATCAGCTGGCTCGATGCCAAAATAAGCTACAACATGTGTGAGGGGTGGGGTTTGTTGTTTCTGGGACCACCTGTTATTTCTGTTTTACTTGTTCTCATATATGTTAAATCTCATTGCAAGTTCGTAAATAAATCACACTGGGGCTTATTTTCCATCACCTTTTAGTGTTAGAGATGAACACATACATCAGTGCATCGTTGGATCAAAAAAAGAAACAAAAAAAAAAAAAAAGCTTTGAATCATTGACCTCTGTGTCATCCTGAAGACGTTCGGGTGTGGACAGAAATTCATTCTCTGGACTAAAACATTTAAACTGCAGCACTTACACCAAACAAGAACAAGACAGTGATGCTCTCTCTACTACAGTTCACCATTTTCAACTCCTCACAGTAACTATTCAACATCTATATTTGTCATGGGGTTATAATGATCTACTACTCAATCCATAAAATGATGGAAGGAGTTTTAGTAATTTTACGAACTCATCTATCTTACTTTCTAAATCACATACTTTATATTTTTACTTTTCTTTGTACTATAGTAGCTTTACAAAAATATATATGCCTACACATAATGTTTTTTATTTTTTTTCCCCTTGAGAGAAATAAATGCAAAGGTTTCTAAAGGGTAATATATTTGTACAGGATTCTGACTCAACAGTATAAAGCCTCCAGTTTGTTAGAGAAAACAAGACACTGTTTTAGCTCTTGGAACAATGTCTTAAGGGTCTTTTTTAGCTTCTGTTTCTGGCTCGGTACTATCACAGCACCAGTGATCTACACTGGTTGATCCAGACGGAAACGTCAGTTGAAACAACACAATCACAAATCAGCCTTAAAACGAATCAAAGCGTGAAAAAAATAGGCTGATAGAAGAGTCCAGGTTTTATTTAGCTAATATATGAACGAGGATATGTAATGTGATTAAATGACTTCAGGCTGAATATTAAAACAGTCTTTTTTAAACCTTAAGCAGAATGAAGAAGCTTAAACAGGATAACAAAAATTAAATCAACCAAGGGGTGTTAGATTGAAAAACTAGCAAATCTGTAGCCGTGCTGTACACTATCTTTGTAACCAGGCCAACATGGTCTGGATTCATCAACTGAACTGCAGACCACCAGGGAAGCCTCTGCTTAAAGTCATGACTGTGTATTACACGTGCAGAAAAGCATTAGCGGTGGAGGAAGAAGTCAGTAGCTACATTGTGTTAAGTATAATAAGAGAAATGCATCCTGCTCATATGAAAAGTATCCTGAAGTTGGTAACTGTAATAGAGTGGACTCTGACACTGTTTACTATTAGACATGATACTAGATTAGATAGTATTTTTACCCCGCCCCCCGAAGGGGAGGTAAGGGGTATAGAGGGTATGCCTTTACTAATACGCTGTCGTGGCTTTGTGCTCCAGTACCCCCGTATCTGAAAAACTGGGTTAGCCTCAGTTTAAGTTAGTTTACAAATCATGTAGATGTATTTTACTAGTCCGACCCACTTGAGACCAAAACAGGGCTTTAAATGTCCCCGGAACTAAAATGATTGACTGTTGACATCTTCAGTGTAATTTTTGTGGTTCACACATTCATCCCACAGGTTGGATTGGATGGACTGATATCAAATTCATGACTCCTACTGTCAGAGCAAATGTAAACAGACTAAAGGTCCTTGAAGGTCCATTGGTCTCCATCGGGCAGTTCTTAAAGGGCAATAGGTTCTATGTGGTAGCTTTAAATGTTTAAATATTCTATACAACACTGTTTGACAAAGCCCTCCAGCGGTATGACTTCCAGCATCCAGAGCAGCGAAGTTATAAAGCAACCACATCGACATATGGAGGATGTCAGGGAGATGTCAGTGAGTCCAAAGGACTGTCTTCCTGTTTCCTGCTTTCCAGTCTGAAGGTAAACAGCATCTTGTACTCAGCTAAAGAGACCTTTTGGATGACAAGCAGCTTCAATAACTAAGTCAAACTGTGTTTTCCAAGGACCTGGTATGTCCACACCAGCTGTGCAGTGAAAACAGCACAAAACAGCAGAAGTGAATGTTTTAACAAAGGTTAAGGTTAAAGGTTCACTTGCTTTATTATAGTGAGAAGTATTTCTTATATTATTAATGCACAGTAAGTCGTGTACTATTTTTAATTTATAATCTCTTTTTTATTTCAAAATTTTTAATGCACATGTATTTTTTATTCATTCAGGAAAGAAATTACACATCACTCTGCCTTTTGCAGTACAGATTTGTGTTTATTACCAAAGGAGGCAAGGGGTATTGTTTTGATTTGGTTTGCTTATTTGTTTGTTAACACTTTTGCAGCAAAACTACTGGTTCAATTCATACCAAATTGGGTTTATAGATTGCCAGTGGCCCAGAACAGATGTCATTAGATTTTGAGAAAGGTGGGTCAAACTTAAAAATTTTTAAGAATTTTTAAAATCTTTTTTTTATTATTTATTTTTATTAGGCAACATTTCAAATCACTATAAAAATGTCAATTTTAACTAAATTTACTTAAAAATGTTGCAGAGATATAGAGATTAATTTTAGACATCACTCTGCAAAATATCTAAGTGATAGCTTGTTTTTGAATTTTTTTTTGTTACACTTTAAAATTGTTTTCTTTTCCCATTGACTTACAATGGGCGAAATTTCAAATGTCTATAAATACATCAATATTGTTTCAATTTACTTCAAACTTGGCACATATAATTTTTATATTTAACAAATAAGCTACAATACAGGGGGTTGTTGTGCCTGGCACCACTTGTTTGTTTACTTTGTTCAGCTTGGCATTTGATCTAACTAATTATGGGTAATTCTATACTATGACATGATATAAGCTTTGACTGATAAAAAAAAAAAAATAAAAAAAAAAGTGAAACAGTTGCAGCATATCACACCATCAAACATCATAAACACAGACGCCATCCTCCTCATAAATAGGCCTGTAGCCTTCGAACACAGACTGGCTCTTGCTGCAGTGGTCTTGACTCATTAATTAAAATGTCTGTGTGACAGTAGAGTGTGTGCACGTGTGTTTGTGCATTGTGTGTATGCTGGCACAGGAGTGTGAAATTGACTAATTAGTGTGACCTCCCTTTGATCCAGAGAAAATACACATATGACATCTGAGTTGGGGAGTGCTGGAGGGAGGGGAGGACTCTTCACAGTGTGTACATATGTGTCTGTGAGAGTTGGTGTGGATGTGGCAATAAAATGAAAGTAAATATAGCTCACAGTGACATCACAGGGTTTTTTTTTTCTTTCAAAACAGTTAAAGGGTAATTCTCCCCTTTTAATGCACCTTTCCCATCCTAACTCGTATAAACCGTATTAAAACTGGATCTACGACGCACTCTAATGTAAGTGTAAGGAGACACGGGAATACTCTTTAATTTGTTTTTTTTTTTTGTTTTTTTTTTAATTTGACAGTGAATAGTAGGGAGGAAATGGAAAAACCCAGGGCAGAGAGCGGTACATCCAGACTGAACGGTGTAGCAGTTCAAGATCCATGTCTATGACTATTTAACCACAGGGCCAAACCATAAGATATTTATATTTTTAAGGATTTATTAAAAATATAGGACTGATCAACAATCATGGCCTATTTGATCTATAATGCTTGATAGTTTCTTGGCGTCATTAAGAAAATTATAGATCTACCTTTCGGTTCATTGTAATTCCAGGGAAAGGAAACAACAGTTCGAATCCATTCTCTGGACTCTGTTTTTGTGGGTGTAGACAATCAACACTGTTACAGGAGGTTTGGGCTGTTCATGGGTGTTTTGGAGCAGGTAGGGGGTTAAATATGTGATGAATTGCTTTAGGTATAATAATATCTGTATGTATTAATAATATGTATATGGTCTGTATAGTTTTTTGTTTTTTATTACTATTACTATTTTTTACTTCATACTGTTTGCTTTTGCACTATCTTGTTTTTTGCACAATCCTTATACATGTGTCTTTTTTTTTTTGCACTTTATTGTGATGCTGCTTTGAGCATTAAATGTCCCCATTGTGGGATCAATAAAGTCCTAATCTAATCTAATCTAATCTAATTACTGATCACTGTTAAGATTCCATCAGATGTGAGTATACTTCTCACTTTTCTATATCAGTCTGAGGTCATTTAGATTATTTGCATGTACTTTATTGCTTTACTTACAGTCGGTCTACTCAAGGTTCAGAATGTTAAAAACACAGGTCTTTGCTTATGTGAAGTTTGTGTTGAAATCTGTGTCATTTGTTCATATTAATAGACCGCTTATCTCCCTTTTCTCTTGATGCTCATTTGTTACGCTGAGGTCAGTCGTGACACACTTGACGGACATCTCAGTTCCCTAAAATGTACATCGTGGACCGTGGGGGGGGTCGCCTGGAGGAGCTGTAACCGAGGATTCACCTGTACATCCTCGGTCGAAGCTTCATGGAAATCTTCCCCATGATTAGACGAATGTGTGACAGAGGTGTAAACCCATGTTCGGATGATACAAATCACAGCAAGAACAGGAGTTATAATCATGGAAGTGCTCCTCAGTTTGTATCAGTTATTTAAAATGATCAAATGTACAATCAGTTTTATGTGTCCATGAACACTACTCAGAGATCTTCCACAGTACTTCACAACATCCAGTCTTCTGGTTGGGTTTTAGATGCTATTTATCCAATTAGTGTGTATTAGTTATTTTGTTTGTTTGTTTGTTTGTTTTTTATCAGTTTTAATATATCTTGTATTTATTCTTGTTTTGCTAATTTTAATATATTTTGCAATCATAGCTATAACTTTGTACAGCAGTTTGGGCACTTTCCGTTGTTTTAAATATGCTATGTAAATAAACTTGACTTTGACCTCAGTAAATAAATAATACTAGCCACTTTTCTATTGGACATATGCGCAAAACTTTACAGATATTTACTAAATGTCGAAAAAAACAGAAGTGCGTATTGTCGTTTTTTTCCATTAAATCCCAAATGTGACGATTTGTTTATTATCACAGGATTTCGCAAGAAGTCATTCCATTAACACGTAATAAAAATAAATATCTGCTGTTTTGAATCTAGAATTCTCGTTACCCCTCTATCCCGTACTAAATTTTCAACATCTGTTTTTTTTGTTCATGTGACTCTAGTTTTGTAAAAAGATCTTTCCATTGCAGTTTTGTGCGATATATCGATTTTACTATGCCCAAAAAAACCACCTCTTGCAAGTGCAAAACCTTTTCATCGAAAAACGAGAATTTTGGTGAAACTGTCCTTTTTCCATTAGGCAAATTTTTATTGCCAAGTTATATTTGTGCAATTTGATGGTCAATGAAGAAGTGACTAGTGAGATGATGCACTTATTGTACAAACCATATTTAACTGCAGTCTACTTAAAATAACAGGGCTTTTTTTAAATGCCTGTCGACTCAGTTCTCATCTCCTCCTACTTTTTTGACTCCTCTGCCCACAATTCAAAGACGCAAGGAGAGACGTTAAGGCTATAATTTAACAACTGACAGGAGGAAGACAAACAGACACATTGGACTTTGGAATGAGCATAAGAATTTTCACAGAAATAAACAACTGAGTCATCTGCATAGAAGCAAATCCACAGATTATTATCACCATTAGAGTTAAATACATGTTCTTCGTGCGTATACATATATTTGTTACATATATTTTGTTCATGCAAAAATTGTATTCCTGCTGGGGGACTGGTGATCTCAGGTATTATCTGTGTCATGATGTTCCAGAGTCACTACAAACTCCAAATTACATCAAATCAGTCTTAAATAAATAGCAAAATCTGAGCTAAGTGTCCTTGCCTGAAATAAAGGTTAAGATAACCTATAATAATTTACATCTCAACAAAACCAGCAGATCAGCACTCAGACTGTTGGTGTTTTGTCACTGTAGAATCTCACTAACAGTGTTCATTAAATTTAAAAAAAAAAAAAATAAAAATGTGTGAAATAAAGGTGAGTAGAAGTGAATGAACCACTCCGCACCACATGGAGTTAAACACCAAACAGTTGTACAATGATCTGCTCTGTCGCAACAATATGGAGAAAGAATTTACTTCTTCCACTAAGCGTGTTATAGAGTGTGAAAACAGTCCCTTTCAGATCAGAACACTGTTAATGTCTGAATATGTTGCTCAAATGACCTATGACCATGTTTTCAACAAGACAGGCTCCACGGTATAACACCTCCAAACAGTTGTTAAAATTAATAGAGGGTGTCTTCTCCCAGTGTTTTCCTTAATCATCCAGTCCGTCTGTCCTCATCCTGTCTGTCTGTCTCTGTCACACCAGGTTTCCACTGCACTTTCCCAGTGTCTCTCAGGTCTTTTTCCCTCTGTTTCCGTCACGCTGACATCCTTTTTCTGTCTCTTTTCTTTTTCCATTTATCGCTCCCGTTTTCTCCTTTTTCTGCCTTGCATCTTCTCCTCCTCCTCCTCCTCCTCCTCTTTCTCCACCTGCTCCTCTCCCCTCGTCTCTCTCTCTCCTCGTTCCCCTCCATCACCTCCTGGGTAATGACAGGGGGGACAGGTGGAGACCAGACATCCACCATTCTATGTGTGTGTCTGTGTCACCCACACACACACATACACCCAGATGGTGGACAGGGGTCCCTGCTGGCCAGCCTGTCTGTTTGGTGATGGGGTGTTGTTGTTGTTGAGTGCACTCAGCCACACATGATTAGCTAGACAAACACACACACACACACACACACACACACACACGCATATGTATTCCCCTCTATGTAGCACATATGGGGCTCAGCACCAAAACAGGTCACCTGCTATTCCAGTCACATACACACAGAACAAAGTAAAGATCAGAGGGCTGTGAGACTGTCACTTCTGATTATGCATCATTTTGTTTTGTGAGTGTCTGATTTATGTAACATTATTATCACTTTATTTAGAATCTCAGTATGTGACGCGTGGTGAGATTTCTCAGTTCTCATTGGCTACAATGTCTGACACCTCAGACTGTAGTAAATACATGTGCATGATGCCACACACTGCTTTGTGCATTACCTTTTACTCATTACCAATATGATATGATCTGTATCCGGATACATGGGGCCGTGATTCAATTCTGGGATTTTTAAATCCGTTTTAAATCCGGTATGATTTGCCTCAATTTGGTGAGTTCAGTTCATTTTAATGGGATTCAATCCGCTGCAGTTTTTAGTAACATTTGCTTTATGTAAGTATAAATTAAAATAACCCATACAGAAAGTGTCTTTTCTTACCTTCAGATAGATAGATATATTTAATAGAAGGCCAGTCTTATATGAATTGGTTGCACATGACCTCCAGGCATCTGTCGTTGTTACCGCTCACTCTATACTTGACAGATCTTGTTTACCTTCATTCTTCACTGTGATGTACAACTCCGGCAGTTATTTGTCAGAGAAATGCTGCACTCCGCTGTAAGGTCTTATGTCCTTAGTAATAAAAAAGAGCAGATGTTCTGATTATGTTGGACGTCACTGATTTGTGGCTAAGTCTTGGCTGAAAGCGGTAATGCTGGCATCTCTGTCTTGTATATTCTGACTGTGCGGCTGTAACATTTTCATTGCCATCTTTACAGAAGTCTACACACAGTAAACATGTGTCCCAACTTTATCCAAACCTTCGATTTTAGAGTTACGTAATGTTTAGATACTTACACCACAGTGTTACTACTACAAAAGGTCAAAGGTCTGTCAGTTGATGCAGAAATGACAGATGAGTGGAGATGCTGTAAATGTGAATTATTATTATTATTATTATTATTATTATTATTATTATTATTATCCGATGGTGGATTTCCCTACCAGCACCCCCACCCCCTGGTTGAAAATCTGCAGGAAAAATTTCTTGGCTGAGAAATGAAGCCCCGTCCCCCACAGCGCAGTCTCATGTGTTACCTATTAAGTTAAACCCCAGTCATCCCTGAAGCCCATCGATGTGCTATCTGTTTGTCCTGGTACTTTTCAGGATGTGACGTTTACTCCTGTGGGAGGTGTTTGGACACTAACTTTTGCGCCCCAAAGCTCTCCTGTCTCTTGTATTGGAGGGGGTCTACTGCGCAAGTGCCATTTATAGCTAGTGTTTTATAGTAAAGGGAATTACATCTGAACTAGACTAAAGTCTAATATAGTCATGAAGAGACAACTGTCTATTCAAGCAGTATTTGGGTTTGCATGCTAGAAAAGCAAACAGGCAGCCACAGAAGGTATGCAATGTATTATTATACAGTTGGAACTATAGAAATGCATTGCATTTATTACAGAACACAACAAGTGATTGAGTGAATCACACAAAGTTGTCAAACATAGGCCTATATCTAACTGGTGTGTGTAGTTAAATTTGACTGCATTTACTGGCTGTTGGACATATGTCAGCATCATGTGAATCATTACAGTATTTTGCTTGACAGATGGTTAAGTATTCTACACATTTTCCTGTATGAACAACTAGTAGGCCTACTACCAAGTAGAAGAAAGCCTCAGGGTCAGATAAGATTAAAGTGTATATTGTGTTGTGAAATATGAGTGTAATGCTTAGTATGTTCTTTAAAAAAGCAAGCAGTCCGCTGAATTGGCATATTCCTGCTCAGCTGAAAGGATATCACATATGTATGAATATATAGCGTAACACATACCCCCCCC
>JAPQRP010000016.1:10501419-10513112 GCA_037367295.1 Apogon hyalosoma | reverse complement strand
CTATTAGGGTCCAAATACACAAATAAATGAACCAAAGACTAATAAAAGTGGGTTTAGCTAAATATGAGCCCTTTAATGCTTTGTAGAGATGTGGAGTTCACTTCTTTACTGTTGTGATATCACATACAGACCAAAAACAACAAATTTGCTAAAACCTTACCTGTAGGTCTTACTATTCTTGGTCTGTTGAACACATAAATGTTGGAATGATGACAATTAAGGTACAAGGTGAAACTTAAATACTTTTACAAAATGTGATCAAACCCAAGGTGAGTCTCAGAGCCAGAATATTTCATGCATGTGCGTGGACGCACTTAGCGAACATCCTCACAGAGGAACAAATGGGTGTTAGTGTAGGCTGTGAAAGGCATCCCAGCCTCTGTCTATGCTTCTCCACTGGGTTAATGAATAATGCACAACTCACATTTTCATACCACTTCCCCTTCCCTCCCTCCATCCTCGTTCTCCTCCCCCTCCTCCCTCTGTGCCGTAGTAAAAATAGAAGCGCAGAGCTGCAAGCTTTCGCTCTGGTGGTGTTTACACCATCATGACCCTCCCCGCTGCTCTCTCTCTCCTGACAGTCGGGTTATTACTCTCATTCATCTCAGCCTGTTCTCTCTATCCTCCACGGGAGCCAGAGAGCAGAAACAAGAGAAGAGGTTGTCGGGCCAGACTGGGAGCATGGAGAAGGTCCTCAGGTAGCATATACAGTAGATGCTTCATCTCCATATCTTTATTATGTGCCTCATAAAAATAGCCCCGCTAAGGCTTCTGCCGTTCGCCTCCTCTCACCTCCCACTCCTCCTCCACATGTACTCAGGCGCTGCCCAGGGGAAATGAGGAGCTGCTCTGCCCAGACATTAAATGTAGAAAAAATTAGGGGGAACAGACAGAGAATTGGAGGCTGTTCTGTGAGGATGCAAAGTCATACGGTTCATCATATCAGGGACGAGAGAGAAGGAAACCCAGTGAACACTCATTTCATTTGTATTCAAGAAATGGTGAGTGTCTGCTGTGTAAGAGTAGCATATATTAATTACACTTATTTTTAGAGTGTGTCATATAAATAAAGTGCAACTTCTCTTCTACAGTTGTCCTAACTTTTTGTACATAGAATTTTGTGCAGAAACAGTGAAGACTGGATGGTCTGTGTGTAGTCCATTGTGCAGAATTTTACACAAATTGACCCCTTTGATATGGGACTTTTATGCAGATGATTACTTTTTGGATGTTTTAAGTCTAAGGCAAGAAAAAAATCACATTTATTAATGTGGGTGAAATAAATAAATAAATAAATAAATAAATAGATAAGCAAACAAACAGACAAACAAATAAATAAATAAACGGAACAGAACCTGGGCCAAGACTTATCTGATCTGACTGCTGTTCACGTAGACTCAAGATCTATTCCAGGGGTGTCACAGTCGTTTTAATTCAGGGGCCACATTCAGCCCAATGTAAGATCAAGTGAGCCAGACCAACAAAGCAATAGCATAACCTATAACTATAGATAATGACAAACCCAAATTTGTCTTTTTGTTTTAAAGGGGAAAAAATACAATTACATTGTGAAAATGTTTAGATTTAGGGCCCACAGTGTATCCTTTCAAAAATAATGTGAATAACTACTAACAACCTGAAATGTTTCAAGAGTAGTAAGTGCACTTTTAACAATATTATGCCTCTGCTCTTCATTTACACATGTGCTTTTCAACTTATAGATCGCAGTGGGTCTACAAAGTCATAAAACATTAAGTAACAGCATCTGGGACTAAAAATATAGCATGTAACTAAATGATCAAAACAAACTGCCAAAACTCAATGACGACCTGACTGCTAATGCCTTCTGTGCAATTTTTGCACTTTGTAAATTCATGCTGTGGGCCACATTGGACCCTTTGTTGGGCCGGTTTTGGCCCACAGGCCGTATGTTTGACACCCCCCATCTAGTGTCTCAAAATGAAAGTTCAAAGGTCAGGGTCAGAGCAGGTGTTTTTGTAAAAGTTACAACATGTACATTTTGTGCACAGATTGCTTTCTTTCATATTGGAGATGATTCCACTTTTAGCCATTTCACCATTGATAATAATGTAATAACTGACTGACAGCTATTTAACCTAAACTTCAGTTATGTGTTTACATTCTTTTAATATTTACTAGAGTTAGCCATTTGATTTAGCTGCATAGATTTGGGTTTGAGCTGTTAGCATCATAATTTGCTAGTCGACATTTTATGGATTGTCACAGAGTTGGTCTGATTGTTATGAAACCACCTGTTTTCATAAATTAGTGCCATAGAACTCCATTAAAACAGAACAACCTCTGGACCCCCATCATAGATCCCCACGGCTTTGGCAAGGTTACACCAAAAGACTGGAAACTTCCATTATTAGTTAGTTTATTTTTACCCCTCGGCCGAGGGGTATTGTAATTGTTTTGTTGTCTGTCCGTCTGTCCGTTCAACGACATAATCACATCTGAAGAATGCGTTGAGATATCTGCACCAAATTTATACTGTGGATGCATCTTGTCATGGAGCAGAAGCCTATTGGAAACAGGTGACCTTGACCTACTTTTTCAAGGTCGGATGGCCTTGTGCAGTTATATCTGAGTACTTTCAAATATACATATGTGTTAATAAGTTTTACACAAAGACAATCTAATGTAAATTATAGGGCAGTAACTTTCAACAGAATCTTGCACTACATTTAGCTGAGGAGAATTAAAAGTGCACATCTTATGTTTAATGTATGTTGTTATTGGAACTTTTACGTTTCAGAGTAGTTTTAGTTTATTTCATATTTCCTTTGATGTTAATACTGAATGTTAATAAAGTCTGAAATATTTTCTGTTTTTATTTGTCAAAGACAGATCAGCCATGCCTTAACTATAAGCAGGCATCAAACAAAGTGTTTGTTCACCACTTTATGTCAAAAAAGCAAGGCTTTTGGGTAAACGATCTGAACTGAAAGTGAAACTGTGTTTAATTTTTCAGTTCAGTTGAGCCAGAGACAGTTCTTTTCCTTGAATCAACAGCTAATGCAGTGAATTAGCACAAGATAATCAATGGACTAATTACTTGCAAAGCCACATGAGCGCACATCTTCAAGTTCCCAAACAAACATACACTTAAAATGTTAGGCTGATCCACATGAGAGGAGAGTGTAGAGCCTCACACTGCAGGAGCAATGGATGTTCAGTAATTCAGTGAACTTCCAGTCCAGTGAGGCTGAGTGGGAGAGTGGAGTTTAACCAGCATTATAAATAGAGTTTAACAGGTCTGTTGAAGTGGTGGCATTTCCTATTTCAGTAAATCAATCTGGTAAGACTGCAGGTCATGCATGGAGCAATACATATTATGATGTCATCAGTGAATTGTTTCAAATGAGTCATTTAACTGCTCATCACTTATGTATTTATGTAAACAGAGACCAAATGCTGTCCAACCGGCCAACTTCAGAGGTGCAGTAAAAACACTGTCTTAAGCAGTAACGACATCATGAGCCTCCCCATCCCCAAAAAACATTTGCAAAGCGGGGTTGCATTATTCTGTATTAAGTATGTGACGGACCAGTCTGCGGAGGACGTGGTGGGTTATATGGCTCAGAAGGTAAAGCCCCCCTCACCCCCACCTCATCAAGTGAGGGGTGAGTATGTGCTTCTTTTGCATGATGGACCTCAATCTGTTAAACCAGAGGGGGCCGAAGGATTGAGCCACTGAGAGCACAAGCAGTACTGGTATTTGTAATCATGCCCAAAATCCATACTTTTATCTTATTTCATATTCAAATGAACACATTTTGCTCAGATATAGATATTAATACATTGTGATGAATAATACTAACACCCCCATTTATGCCTGAGCGCCCCCCTTTCAGCTTTCTCGTTCAAAAGGCCCCCTGACATTGTCCCAACTCCACCTGGAGGGTGGTACTGCCCCATTGAGAAACACTAGTCTAAAGCATTTGAATGAAGAGTCAACAGCAGCTGCAGTCTTTGACCGCTGGACTCCAGCGATGGGCAGCATCCTCTGAAAACTTATGTGGGGATGGTGATAACGAATGCCCTGGATTCTGGACACTCTTGGTGGAGGAGAAGAAATAGCACCAGGTGGCTGAATGAAACCCATCGATGAATCTCCCTGGCGGCAGAGGGCCGGCCCTGCTACTCAAGCAGCAGATGAATTATATGAATTCAATGGCGCCAGAAGGTCGGAAAGACAACATGTCAGACCAGCAGATGTAGAAGCATCCAGGGACTGACTGGCTGAAAGGACAGAGGCAGAATAATCACTGCTCAGAAGGGGAAGATAGTTTTTAGAATTAGAGGTGACATTTATTAAAGACAAAAATGAAGGAGAGCTGCAAATAGTAATGCCAACCAATAGACAAACGAAGCAGACCACAATATGAACCTCCTTATAAAAGGAAAAAAGATACAAATTAAAAAAACTTTTAAAAAGACAGTCAACTTCCACTAAGGCCAGTTTCTTGTATTCTGATATTTTTCATATCTGTATAATTTACACATTGTGTTTCCACATAATATCAATAAATGTGAAGTAAGATTTTGAAAAGTTGGAGAAAAAAAATCTATTTCATGCATTTCCTTAAAATAGTTTGGAGTGAATAATCTCGGCAGGTGGTTCTGTTGGCAATGTTACACGTGGCTCTAATAAACAGAGTAGACGAAGCAGAGCTTTCTGTTGTTTTCCATCTGGAATCTTTCTTTTGTTACAGATAAGACAGAAGAATAACTGAGTCTCCTCATCAATACACACGACCTGTTGTACCAGACATGTTTTCACACTTTAGCAGAATATGTGAATATCAGAATAAGTGGCAGTAAATAGATCAGTTGTGTGTTAAGGGTTTGTTTCTTTACAATTTGTTCAAAAAGATGTTTCTGTTCCTCTTTATGCACATTTTCAGGCAAGAATTTTTTTTTAATTCTAAAATTTCCAATGAGAAATTTCTAAATGTGTATCAGATGTATGAATGGAAAGGCACCTTCATACTTCCAGTTCCAAGTAATCTGAATTAATGCGAAATCAATTTATATGACATCTGCTGGCATTAACATGTTAGACACAAACTGCATCATAGAATCTTTCCATAACACTAATCAATTACTCCTGGTGCCTGAAAACAACTTATAAACTGTGGGACAAGACTGTTTTGGTATTGGTCTAAGTCTAAGATACTTCTACTTAGTAAATTTTACTTATAAGATCTGAACCATGACTTTTGCCACAAAATTATGTTACTTAACCCTTCAGGTCCTAAATGGTTGCCAGCAACTAAAAGCATGTTCTGATCTAAAATGTATTATAACTTTTGAGACACTAATGTTATCAATGCATGAAAATCCTTCAGGCAAAATGGAGTTTCTCAGCTTTTTGTCATCACCTATGATCCATTTGGATGTTCAGAAGCTCTGTAGTCTAGTCTAGCAATGATATTATTTTGCTGAAAAGGTCACTTTTACTCCTCTGTTTTCTCTGTTCTGATATAATAACCTTTGAATTCACTCAGAGCTTTTATGAATATATACATGATCGGTGAGTTAAATGTAGGAAAATACCTGATTTTCGCTGAAAAATTCAGAGGATGATATTATAGCAAATGGTGATAAATCACTTAAAGTTTAAATATGGACAAAAATTACTTGGAAGTTGCCACAAAAATAGTTCTAGCTCTTTAAAGGTTGATACGATTTAACAATTACTTTGCCTAGAAGGAAGGAACACTGACATCATTCTTAAATACATACACATATACTACTTATATACTATAATCCATCTCCCATCTTTATTATAAAAGCCAAGTGACCTCTGTGTGCGTGTATGTATGTGTGTCTTAGGATTCACACAAAATCCGTACACAGCTGACTGCTGCAGTTTGGCATACTAATGTATTTTTGGTCAAGGAACAGACTAGCGAAAACTGCAAGTTCATATGACAAAAATTTTAGGAGATATTAGTAATTTTGCAGTACAACAGCCTTCCAATCACATTGCTATACCCACAACACTTTGGCGGTGACTGCTGGACAAATGCGGTACAGCATGCACAAATACACAACAACATGAAAACTACCACATCTAGAACCTGTGGATCTTCACGGGTCAAGGTGTTAGTTATGTTTCAAATGTGATATCTCAACAGTAGCGCTAATGTTGGTTGAACAGATTATGTAACGATGTCATGTCAAGATTCTTACATGTCCGGCCTTTTAATAATTTTAAAGTGTTACCAGGGACTGACTCTGCCCGACAGAGTAAAATAATGTCTGTATAGAGTTTACATTGTCGCACTGTTTTCACCGATAAACCCTAAGGTGCTGATAAGGGGGGTAAACATGACAAATACATGGGGCCCAGCATTTGTGGGGGGGCCCATAGAGCAGAGGAGGGGGTCCAGTGGATACAGGCTAGAAGTTGTGAAAATGTCCTGTAAGATCCACTGTTTAAGAGAGGCATAGAAGTCACAAATCGGACGTTGAAAGCATGTTAAGTTTCTGTTTAGTTTTCACGCTAATCCAAGTGATATTATGTGCAGACCGCACCCCCCTGCCCCGACAGATCGACAAGATACTGAATTTTATGAAAGGGCCCACAACATTTAGCTTTCATGGGGCCCACAATTGGTTGCGGCGCCCCTGAATAAACCATATGCGAAGAACCTGCTAAAGACTTTCTGTGCACAGTAAAAATATAGAACGTTACACTGGTTACACATAACACTAGAGAGTCCGCATCTGAGACAGAGAGGACACCTGACCGAACCCAATCATGTGGAATGAAAACACATATTGTAACACACCAAAACAGGTGTTGAGAAAGAGTCAAAAGGCCTGCTTTGGGATGCTTTGTGAATATGAAGCATATCGCAGACACACTGTCACCTTCTCTTTGACCGCTTTCCTGTGGCAGGTTTTTTAAATTACCCTGCGGACATCCTGCAGTCTCCAAAGCTTTTCAAAGAGCTTTTAGCTTGGCATTTGGTTCTCTGCTCTCCTTTTCTTTAGACGTGTCTCTGTGTTTCATTTCTTTTCTTTCTTCATCTTTTTTCTTCCCTTTCATGCGGTGTACCTTGGCTGCTGAAAGGAAGTGCTGGAAGAATCCACAGTTATTCAGCGTGAAGGGAGATGACAAGGTGGAGGAGAACTGAAAAGAGGAGAGCTGAGGAGACAAGAGGAGAGAAGAAAGAGGGAGAGGAAAGGAGAAACAAGGAGACCTTTGACCTTTAAACAACCATTTATTGGTCCAAATGGATATTTATGATGAAAAGCCATAATAACATTAAAAACAACAGAAGCACTCGGAGACCTCCGCCAAGGCAGACCCCCCCCCAATGATTAATTTACTCCTAAAATGAATTCTTGGACCTTGAAAACTTATACATAGCATTGGATTCACAACAATATTATCTATATTTGGAGTTATATATATATGCATATGAATGTATCTCGCAATGATAAAGAATCCTTTAAAAAATTCCTGGATCCAGACAGTGATCTGGATCAGCACCAAAATTGTATCATTTGTTCCTTGTGCAAGTATCAACATTTCCTGAAAATTTCATCAAAATCCGTCTTTAACTTTTTGAGTTATCTTGCTAAGAAACAGAAAAATCACGATGAAAGCATAAGCTCCTTGGTGGAGGTAAATATCTAACAAATACGTAACCGCCTCTTATATACATACTACCTTTACTCCAGAAACTGAGAATATTACACAAGAATCCACACAACATTATCTACCTGTCAAACAGAAACAACCTCTCTCTACTTCTGACATTTCATAATACGTAAACTCTATTCTAAAATGTGCTGGTATCAGACAGACCTCTAAACACTAATCCCACATCCACAGACCCTGTCCCTTTCATTTTTCTTCTTATGGCGGGCCTCACGCTGATCATAGACTGACTTATTATAAAGCAGCCTCGACAGATCAGCGTGCGGTGTCCTGCAGAGTGTTTAGGACTGCAAATAAAAAGCCTGTCCTCCAAGATGCATTGTAAGCCATCAAAACACTGCCTCTACAGAAGAGAGAACAGGGACGCTAGTCTGAGGGCGATGAGCCGGAGATGTTGTAATGTTTCCCCAGCCTGATGGAACACACAATGACCCTGCTCTTGGATATATACGTATATGTGCACCAGCCTCCACTGCAGCTCCATAGTGTGTTTATCTATGGGAGGTTTCTATAGGGACCTTCAGCTGCCTTTTGAGGAAGACCACCTCGACCCATTAACACCGAGGAGCAAAGGTCTGTGAGGAACCATCGTAGCTGCAGCATACAGGCTATTCTTGGACACACTGGTTCAAGAGGTCTGACAGTTCCAGTGTCCAAAACAACAGCTGACCCAAACTTTTTTCAACCTGCTCGTCCACCACAGCACTAATGGACAATGATCAAAACTCATGCGCTTGGACTGACCCTCCCAGACTGTTTCCCTAAAGATACCAGCAACCACTTCTTTCAGCAGTTTTTGCACAAGTCAAATAGAATTGATCCCTATTTCTTGACTCCATTTGGCAGATGTTTTCCTGTGCCCTGCAGACATCAGATGCATAAGGTTGCTCAGCCTTGTTTCTGATAGTACCTTGCACACATTGCACTGGAAAAAAATCAAAATCTTACCAAGTGTATTCTCCTCATTTCTAGTCAAAATATCTCATCACACTTAAAATAAGACATAATCACCTAACGAGTAACTTTTCAGTGAGATATAAGAACTTATTTTTAGACAACAGATCTTGAAAATCTTATTTCAAGAAATTTAGATAAGAAATCATTTTCACTTGTTCTAGTGGCAGATTTTTTGCTTGAATTAAGCAAAAGAAAAAAAAATCTTGAATTAAGCAAAAAAATCTGCCAATGGAACAAGGGAAAATTATCTTGGTAAGATTTCTTGAAATAAGATTTTGAATATCTATTGTCTAAAAAGAAGTTCTTATATCTCACTGAAAAGTTACTTGTTAGGTGATTATGTCTTATTTGAAGTGTGATGAGATATTTTGACTAGAAATGAGAAAAATACACTTGGTAAGATTTTGATTTTTGCAGTGTACTTCTGCATCCAACTCTGTATGGATGGAGTGTGTAACAGAGGTCCTTCACTGACACTGATGTAGTGCAGAGAAACTCACTTTGCCTTTAAGACATCTCCAGGCATTTGAGGACTGTCTGGTAGAAATAGGAATTTTGAGAAAAATCTGTATCAGTTACATCTTGTAGGAATAAGTGCTTGTCATGGGCTAGAGTGTTGACACGGAAAACAAAACAGAGCAGTTTCAGACCACAGCCTAAAAGCTGTTACATACACCCAGCACAGAAAAATACAGAAACCCCAGTCTACTCCAGTGAAAAACCTCTCCAGAAGAAATTCACCAGTTTCTTCTATATTTCCTTAATAAGTAGTGATCGATGTTCAGTGACAGCAAGCTGGTGTTAACAACCCAAATCCTCCCTCTAAATGATAACCAGGGCTGGATCCGTGGATCACAGTTGTCATTGATCTCCACATTTTATTCTCTCTGCTCTACTGCAGACCACCTGGTGAAGATGGTTGTTTCTTACTGCTCCATTCTTCCTGAACAAGACCCTCAAACTAATGAACCTTTACACAGAAAAGTTTGTTGATATCAAGCCATTTTTTTCAAGAATAAGGATGTCATTCACCTTAGTATTTCAGGGTTTCCAAAAAGTAACACTGATCAGTTCCTGTATGTGAAATGCTTTGTGGTACATTTTTGACCCATAAAGACCCAAACAGCCACTGGCGACTAAAACTATCTACTGATCTTAAATGCTTAATACCTGACGATCCATTAATCCTAGGAATGCATGTAAATAATTGATGTAAAATGCAGTTCGTCATCTTTTCATGGTCATCAGATATGATCCATTTGGATGTTCAGAGGCTCCGTAGTTACCGTGGAAACACCATCATCTTCTACAACATTGATTCACCAGTAAAACCCCATGGAGTTGGATCAATGACTGTGGTTTCAGACACCTGGTTTATGTTCAGTTAATGATATATTTTACCAAAAAAAAGTTACTTTTTCTTCAGTTTTCTCTGTTTTTGATAGAATAACCTTTGAATTTACTCTAAGCTGTAAAGAACATCTATATGATCAACAAATTCAATGACTGAAAACACCTGATTTTGACAGAAAAAATGTAAAATACAGAGGATAATATTATATTAAATGGGGATAAATCACTTAAGAAAGGTTAAATAGAGAGGGAAATTCATTTGGGAACTGTCACAGAAGTAGCACTGGGTCTTTATGGGTTAAAGTCTAACATCTTCTTGTCCTTAGTTCTTCAGGAGCCTCAAATCCCCATGTTTAGGCAGTAGTGTCAGGACTGCAAAAGCAAAGTCCAGAGTCTTTGGTAGAACTCCACTGGAAGTCTATCAGGTCCAGAGGGAGCAACCAAAACAGAACTGCTGGACCAGTGCAGAGATGACAGAGAGGTGAGAGGTGAAGCTGACTACTTTATCCAACTGAAGCAATCACTTCAATCACTCAGTCACAGATAACAGCTGTCACTACTAAAGGCGGGTGTAAACATGTGTAACTTGACTCCTCGTTTCTAATGGTTCATTTGTAACCGTCCCGTTTAGGATCTAATGGTGAAGTATCTGGTTGTACTCTCTGCTCTTTGAAAATATGAGTAATGAGTAGTTGAATTTCTAGTTTCTATTAAAGCTCTTTGTTTTGTTTTGTTTTTTACACTTATCTGAACTTAGCAAAAGCTTTCTTTCTGTTCCCCAAGTGCTTCGTATTACAATCCAAATATGTGCTTTTCCTACTCTCATAATAAGCAAAGATGTCACAATCTGTTTTGTGACAAGTCATATAGGGGATGACACTTCGATTCCAAAATGAAGCCAATGTGGAAGTATGTTAAAGTTGTGCTACTGCTGATGGGTACTAAACTATGCAGTCTCACACACATTTACAATGATCTCTTTCTAAAAATACTGTCAGTCATTTTTTCCAGGAGTGTTTCTAGTGTCATCAATTTTATTTGTCTTCTAAAGTTTTCCTCCATCAATCAGATCTGAGGTCAGATAGAAGCTTTGACTTCTGTCAAGTTGGCCTTTGAATAGCAAGTGTGATTGACTGCTGGCTTGTTTACCAAGTCATACTTTCAGAGTTTCTTTAATATAACAGTCATAAAACAATAGTAACCTTGCATTTAGCATTAGCTCAACCATGGCCCATCTGACCTGAACTCAGATTGCTTGCACTCCCGCTGCTCCATCTCATATGTCTAAATATGGTCACTTCTTTGCATTCAGTATTTGGACATTTAAAGGTCCTTAAAGGTCATTAAATAATGATCTGTAAAACCAATCAGTGCAATAGTTGCTTTAATTAACCTTTTACTCTAAGTCTGATTGATATAAACCCTACCTAATGTGGCTGCTCTCACACTGTCTTCAATAACCTTAACCCAGTGGTTCCCGACCTTTTTTTGCTCGTGACCCCATTTTAACATCACAAATTTCTGGTGACCCCAAACATTAAAAACGGAGACTTTTTTTTTTTGCTAAAATTAATTTGTTTTTGATCATGTAATAGTTTTCTATTCTATGTTGCAAATAAACATTAATTTTAGATGACATTTAGTCTATATAATGTATATTATTATGGACAGAGGCAGAAAA
>JAPQRP010000016.1:10455349-10480293 GCA_037367295.1 Apogon hyalosoma | reverse complement strand
ACACACACACACACACATTTCAAAAAAAATTTTGATTGATTGATTGATTTCTGTGTTCATTTTGTCAATTTGTCATTTTATTCATTTATTTAAGCATTTATTACGTTATTTATCCATTTGTTTCTGCATTCATGTATTTATCTTTTTTATTTATTTCTAATTATGTCATGCTTTTGCTCCTCATAATAGACTGCTAGTGCATGGTTTGTCCATTGAATGGTCTTGTCGTTGTGATTCGCCGTGTTTCGGAACTTTTCGTCCGACTCCGTTCCACCTTCGGCTATTTCCGGCCAACATCGACATCTGCTTTCTCGTCCTTCTCCAATCTCCGTGTTGTTGTTCCCGGTGACGCGGCGGAGGTGTAGCCTGACGCGGGCTCTTACGTGTCGGCCAGAATAAAAGTGGAGCTCCGGAGGCCCGGGAGCGACGAAGGGAGTTTGTATCGGTAAGGACGGAGCGGTGTCCGCGGCTCTGAGAGACCGGACGCGGCTGTAGTAGGTGTCGGTCTGGTCGGGTTCGGCCCGAAGGAAACAAAGAGATCATGGCGCCGCGGTGTGTTTGTAGCAGGATGGAGGGAGGGGAGGCTGCGGCTGTTTGGGGGCAAAGACGGGGAAATGTGCGGCTTCAGAGGGGACGAGGAGGGTTTGTTTGGGCATCACAACATCCTAAATGTGTATCTCCGGTAGAGGTTGTAAAGTTCAGTGTGGTCAAATGATGCTAGCAGGGCTGGAGCTCATATGTGCACAGGTTTGCGCTGTTTTTTTCCATAAAGGCGCATTCGAAGCTTCGACCACAACATTCAGATTTTTCTACAACTTCCTCGGCTGTAATTCGTGTTTTCACTCTTGTACATGTGACACATCAGACAGTAGTCCGGTTGTGTATCCGGCTGCACAAATATTAATACAATTTCCCCCGTTTTACATTCATTGTGTCATGACAGAAATCGGCCATTACGGGCCGTCGCATTCGGTTGGACGTTGAAAAACATGAACCCGGGCCTAGAAATATAACCAACATGTTTTTATTTACCGTGGATATTGTTTGCGATCCCCCGAGATGTGACCGTGTAGTGCTTTGAGGGGGCGTTGCCCGGCCATGTGGCTCTGCTGTCACATACAGAGCATCCAAGTGATTTTTGAAAAGCAGAGGGAGAAATGTGTAAAGCCAATCATGCAGCGCAGAGAAGCTACGCAGAGTGTGAGATCACTGAGCTCCGGGAACAACACGGCCCAGATCAACGCTCCAAGTCGGCCACGGATCCCGGCTCTGGTCCTGTGTTTACACGATCACACCCTCAGCTGATGTGGCAGCAAACTTTGGGTCACATTAGCAAAAAAAAAAAAAAAAAAAAAAAAAAAAACAGCGCGTTTTTTCCAGTTTTCTGCGTGTGTTTGTGGTTAAGTAGTGGGCAGAGCCTCGGGTGGTAGTTGTCAGTACAGTCAGATGGAGAAACACACATTTGATTTTTTTTTCTTTTTTAACAGAAACCTCTTCTCGTAATACATAGTAAAAATAAATATCATGTGTAATTAGCTAATGTTATTTTATTAGCATTGTTTGCTTGGTTTGTGTTTTTTTTTTTTTCCCATTAGTCTCACTGCTTGATGAGAAACATACCACATACTATCTAATGCAGGGGTGTGTAACTCATTTTAACCCATGAAAACACAAACACCCACTGGTGACCAAAATCATCTACTGATCTAAATGTTTAATACCCGTTGATCCACTAATCCATGTAAATAATTGTATTCATGGTCATCAGATATGACCCATTTGGACATTCAGACTAGGGCTGCATGATATTGGAAAAAAATTACACTGTGTTTTTTTTTTTTTTTTTTTAACCCTGTGATATATATTGTGATCTGAAAACTCCTCAGGAGGATATAATAGCTGTGTGGTGCCGATGTAAATGATCAAAAAAACTAGTTGTTTCCTCTCGTGTCGACAGGTGGAAGGCACTGTCGACACAGAACACGTGTTTCAGTGTCATCCTTCTTGTAGCTGAAATAATTCCAGATAACTGACGTTGCTTTTCTTTTTGGCACCAAGTTTTCATTTTTGTTTGTTACCAGCAACTCACGCCACGTGCAGGGGCGTGGTCTGCTTCAGCAAACTGATTAAGAACAATTGTGATTGGTGGATCGCTGCGTGCAGTGTGTGTCAGGTACCCAGGTTGAAATTAGATGAGAATACATTGAGTTGATTTGGCTCCTACATTGCAGGACCTGTGATGTGACTATTGCGCACATGTACATTCCGATGACGATGCTCAAATGATATATTGTGCAGCTCTAGTTCAGAGGCTCCGTAGTCAACATGGAAACACCGTCAACTTCACCAACATTGATTCGCCAGTAAAATCCATGAAGATGGATCAATGACAGTGGCTGGAGACACTGGGTTTATGTTCAGTTATTGATATCTTTGCTGTGAAAAATTCATTTTTTTCTTCAGTTTTCTGTTTCTGACGTAGTAACCCTCAGCTTTAATCTGAACTTTTATGAACATTTACACAATTAGTGAATTAAATATAGGAAAGTAGCTGATTTACTCTGAAAAAAAAAGCAAAATAATATTAATCGGCTGTGATAAATCACTTAAGAAAGGTTAAATATTGAGGAAAAATTCATTTGGGAACTGACACAAAAGTAGCGTTGGGTCTTTATGGGTTAATTCAGGGGCCACATCATTCAGTCCAATATGATCTCAAGTGGGCTGGACCAGTGAAAAAAGTAAAATTACATTATGAAAATGTTTAAATCTACAAAGTTATCTTAAAAATGCAACTAACACGAACAACCTAAAATGTGTTAAGAAAAATATTTGCAGTTTTACACAAGACAAAACATTTAGTAACAGGTAGAATATTGTTAAAATAATAGCTACTTATTTTAAGATATTTCAGGTTCAAATTTTTTGTGAAAGGATAGTTTGTACATGTAAACATTTTTATGTAATTTAACTTCACTTTTTTTTTTTTTCACAATAAAACAGAAGCATGTGGAGTTGTCATTATTTATAGGTTATTGTGACAGTATTTTACTGGTCTGATCCACCTGAGATCATACTGGTCTGTATTTGGAACCTGAACTAAAATGGTTTTGACACCCTGGGCTGTTAATGTCTTCACTGTAAATTTTGCATTTCACACATTCATCCCACGGACTGGAGTGGAACCTTTGGTGGGCCAGTTTTGGCCCAAGGGCCGTATGTTTGACACCTATGATCTAATGGATCTGTGATGAGTTTTTTGCTGCAGAGGAAACACTGATGCCCCATGCTGTAATTTGTTCCACTCTGATCAAGTTACCATTATTATCATCTTTTTGTCATGGGTGGAAGGCTCAACTAAACATAAAACACAGCTGTCCTTATGAATTTGTGAAATACATGTGTCACTTCTATGTGCTTCAGTTATAGTATGAAAATGTCAAGCAACCAAAGGTTTTCCATGAGAACTGTGTTTACTGTTTGGAAAAAAATTTCTTGACACTTGATATGTAAACACATTTGACACATGCGAGATAAGACCTCTTATGTGTAAAGACACTGTTGATGAAGTGTGAACACTGCAGTCAACAGTGCCCCATAACTGATCTTTACACTCACAAGTAACTTGGATCAGATTTTTTCCATGACGGTGTGGACAGCTCAAATGACAAGGAATCTACTTTTTTCTCAGTTCTGATCTAGGCCACTTCCATATGTGGTCCTGAATCAAATACACATCAGAGTCATTCTGAACTGTAGACCAGGATGCAAGTGAATTTTACCTCACTTTAAAAGGAGATTTGTCACAACGCTGCAGTGGAGGGAGTCTCTCACACATACCCACACACACACACACACACACTATAAAGTGGTTCAACATACACATTATGCAGCCCTAAAATTTATCTGAAACAGACAGGGACTGTTTTACTGCACAATATATATATATTGATAATACTTGTTTTAACATAAAAGTACTTTTTGAAATCATAACTTAAACTTGCTTGTGTAGTATTTTCATTGCATGCATTAATACTTTTACAGAAAGTAAAGGTTGTTACAATTCAGACACCACTGTCAACACAAACACAAAAATCTGATATGAACACTGAAGAGTAAATCAGAATTGAGCAATAAGACTGACATTATGAATATAGCCATAAAGTCTCTGAAGTTGAGAAGAATTTTCTTGTCATGCAATGTGATATCATGACTTACATAAATATATGTGCCGCTTTTAATTGGCATATCATCTGTACGCATTATAAGCTTTCCGCGTGTATGTTCATGTTGTTATAAGCCCCCTGTCCAACCTGAATCGATGTGTCAAATGCCGCGTACTGAGGGTTAAGGTTAGAGTTATGTGAACTGGAGATCTTAGCGTCAATTGACATGCAATCAAATGGCGTTGAATAACACGCGAAAGGTTGAAAATGCGTAGGTATAGCACACCAAATGCCATAAGAACTGGCGTGATATACAACACCATTTATTGAGATCAGTCTGGATGCTTCAGTTTTAACCAGGTGGTATTCCATATAAATACTGTAGCAGGTCCCTGCTCTGTGCAGGCTGAAGTTTTGTCAGGCTTGACACAAGTAAAATAGCAAGAGGAAGGATAGAAGTTGAAGAGGAGTAGTGTAATAGATGGGTTTGCCTGTTTGGTTTCTTTTGCATAGATGGCAGCTTGTTTCTTGTTGCTGTACCTTAGGAGGTAAAGATAGATGTAAGGAGCAATCAAATGAAAATAAGCGACTAAAATAACTGATTTCAACCCTTAGTTTAAAAAATCAGTCTGCAATCAATGAAGAGGAGCATGTCCTGGTCCTAGATTAGAGGGTTATTATCAAAGTCATAGCTGGTGTGAAACCAGTGCACATGTTGAGATCTGACTGCCCCATTTAAAACGGAAACAGTTCAGTAGGTCAGCTTTACAGCACAAGTGGTCCAGGCAGAAATGGCATTGTTATGACAACATTACAGTCATGAATACCAACTGACGTGATCAGCACAGGCAGCTGTAGATCAGAACAGTCGTCTCCCTTTCCCCTGTTAATCAGCCTAGGGCAGCTTTCTCAGTATATATGTCTCTGGCACCTCATGGTACAATGATTAGTTATGAATAGATGTAGATCTTATTGTCAGTGGGTTACACGGTCCACACTTTCAAGGTGCATCCATGCATCCCAGTTTGACCTAAATGGAGCCTGTCCATCAGTCGCTCCTCATATGGAACATTCCTACATGTATGGCTGCATGTCACTGAAAAATAAATTACTGATACATTGGTTTCAGGTCTGGATCAGATCTAAATCAGATCTTTTTGATCCCGATATCAGATTTTTTTTTTGTTTTCAGCTCATTTGCATTTTTCTACACTCAAAGCAGTTTTACAATATAAAACATAAATACATTTACCACATCGTGACAGGCAGCCCTTTTTTTTTAATTAATTTTAACATCATTAATGAAAAATAAAAAGATTTGTGAACACTGTATGCACTGATATTGATGTGATTTACTTTTGATATATTGAAGCTCAGAATGAAATGCTAGAATCTAAGCAATATTGTTGGTGCCTTAATAGCTTTGTGCCCACTGCCTGTGACTACACATTTCACAAAAATACAGAGATTTTAAGTAAAAGGCACCTGAGCACAACCCAGTAGAAACAGACCAGAAAATAACCAAACCACTGGAAGATCCACAAAGTTGAATCCACACTCCTTTCGTTGCACTGTTGCATTCATTGTCCTGATGGTTGATACTAGTTCATTGCACTTGGAATTGCATTTTACTTTCGCTTTTGTGTTTTCCTTCCTATGCCTGCTTGAACCACTATCTTGTTTGTTTGTTTTTTTTAATACAGTGACAAAGTATTAAATTAAATTGTAAATTGAGACAAAAGTGACCCAGGTAAAAGCAGGATCATTTTTGTTTTGTGCTGTGGCTGCAGCTCCACTGTTTGTTCAGTTCACTGATCCAGTTCATCATCCTCAGCTCAGCCTATGAAGATGGAGGCAGCAGTGGAGGTTCAACAGGGGGCGGAGACTGCTGTGACTGAGACAGAGAGCCAGCAGATCACCCCGGCGCAGATTGCCACCTTGGCACAGGTAACACAAGACACAAAAACAGAAGGAGCTTAGTGGCAGTAACTCAAACTTCACGGTAATAAAGAGACGGGGCTGACAATATCTTTGAATTTCAGGTATCCATGACAACGGGCCACGCCTCAGCGACAGGACCCACGGTAACGCTGGTACAGCTTCCCAATGGACAGACAGTTCAGGTCCACGGTGTCATCCAGGCCGCACAGCCATCAGTGATCCAGTCGCCGGTCCAGGCCGTACAGGTGAAACACACACAATCGAGGCGTGTTCAGCCTGAACGTGCAGAGTGGGAGAGAGTAAATAATTCATATGATGTATTTGTGTCCTCGTGTACCAGATTTCCACCATAGCAGAGAGCGAGGACTCACAAGAGTCAGTCGACAGTGTAACTGACTCTCAGAAGCGCAGAGAGATCCTGTCCAGACGTCCTTCTTACAGGTCATCAACAAGGCTCCATTTTTTACCTTTGTGTTGTTGTTTTACTAATATAGATCTGAATTTATCTTAAATGGCGTATCGTTAGCCTCAAAGCGTAATTTCCTAAGTCACACATTCTATAGACGAAAGTATTGGGACATGTTCAGTTCAAGTGTTTCTTTTCTAACCGGGGTCTGGGATATAAAACAATAATGACAAATGTCATAATATAGTTTATATTGTGAGATATATATTAATTATTAATATTGATGTTTGTCTCAAATCAGCATGAACAGGACATCTTACAGCTGTAGCCATGATTTGTCCCAATATTTTTGTCCATGTAGTTTATAAATATCAATATTTCCTTAAAGTTAATGGGGGATTTTTCTTCCTAAGTGAGATGTGAAGAAAGTAGATGGTTAGTTGTGGTAGGAAATTATTATGTAAAGTCAGAGCATGAAATTTTTTTTAGAAATTTAGAGGTAGAACATTTAAAATCATAGACATGGATGAAAAAAAAAAACCCTAACAAAATCAATGTTGAGAGAAATTATGTAAAAATAATCTCGGACACATTTTGGAAACAAAGATAACAATTTAAATCAAACTAACCAATGCAATAGCATTTATAACAATATAAAACTATATTATAACATTTGTCATTATTGTTTTGTATCCCAGACCCCTGTCAGAAAAGAAACACCTGAATTCAACGTGTCCCAGTACTTTTGTCCATAGAGTGTATGAGTTAGGCAATAATGCTGCGAGGCTAAGGATTTGTTATCCTCAACTGTCTGGTATGAAGCATGTGTTTGTGAAGAACTCCCACTGTTTTGTGTCCAACAGGAAAATCCTGAACGACCTTTCCTCAGACGCGCCGGCTGTCCCTCGTATCGAGGAGGAAAAAGCTGAGGAAGATTCATCCGCTGCTGCTGCTACGCCGGCTATCACTACTGTTACTGTTCCCACGCCCATCTACCAGACCAGCAGCGGACAATACAGTAGGTGTAACACACACATTTCAAGTAGCATTTGGACATGAATGTGACACAACACATCTAAGGTTTAGTGAAGAAAGTGGGTCATTTTGTAACTGAAGGCACAGATTTTTGGTTTGCCAAGGAGCACTGAGTTACAATCAGTCACGCTCAGTGGAGAAGAGAGTTCTTTATTCATCAATTTGTCCAAAGGGCAACAAGAATTTAGATCAGCAAAATAGGAGGGATTATGTATGATGTAAAGATCAGGGAAAGTATCTGCTTAGTGCAATTTTACATGTTTTTTCCTCTTATTTTTTTATATGTTAGCTTCTAATCCTCTTGTCCTGTTTGATTTCTTTTGCCTCTTCCTCACCTCTCACCAAACACAACAGTTGCAATCACACAGGGCGGGGCCATCCAGCTGGCTAATAATGGTACAGATGGAGTCCAGGGTCTCCAAACTCTGACCATGACCAATGCCGCCGCTGCCACCCAGCCTGGAGCCACCATCCTCCAGTACGCACAAACCAGCGACGGCCAGCAGATACTAGTTCCCAGTAACCAGGTGGTGGTCCAAGGTGAGAGCAAACTGCATGACTGAAGTTGGGTTTGAGGTCGTTAGTGCCTGGATGTACTGGATTTGCATTTCATTCATTATTAGAGTATTTCAAGTGTCTATAATGCAGAATGTTAAGCAGGAAAACACTTTTCACTCTGGTCTAATATCACCATCCAGCTGCCTCCGGTGATGTCCAGGCCTACCAGATTCGAGCAGCCCCCGCCAGCACCATCGCCCCAGGGGTGGTCATGGCCTCCTCCCCAGCCTTACCTACACAGGGCGCTACTGAGGAGGTCACCCGCAAGAGGGAGGTCCGCCTCATGAAGAACAGGTATGAGATGGACAACCAAAATCATGTTCAGACTGAGCCTGTTTACATGCACACTAATACGTCGATCCTTATCCGATATGTGGAGTTGTCAAATTATTTAAACAGGATAATCTGATATGTTTTATCAGATAACAGCAGTAACAGGGTTGCTGCGGGGTCTTAAAAAGTATTAAGTCTTGAATTTATAAATCTACATTTAATACCTTTAAAAAGTCTTTAAAAGGTATTAAATTTGGTAAGGTAGGTCTTAAGTTATGTTGCCATAAACTTGTTGGCTGTATTGTGTTTAAATGTGTCCAAGCTGCAAAGAAAGTACTGTTTGTCTACTCATTTCCACCCGTTCCAACCCGATAATTTATATTGAAATTAAGAACCAATTATTACCAACATTGCAGCCCCCAGTGAGAAATGATCACATAACACTGAGCCCAACACGCGTGCAGCTGTTAGTCACATGCGTGTTGCCCGAGAAAGCTGACTTTGGGAACTTTAAGGGACGGCTTGCAAGTGAATATTAAGCATGGGGATGTACAAATTTAGTGATGCCTGGTTGGAGAGAAAATCATTCTCCACCTGTTTGACATGAGGAACAGGTGTGAAATGGGCATTAAATTCTGTTCTAAGTAGTCTTAAAAGGTCTTAAATTTAACTTGTAGAAACCTGTTGGAACCCTGAGTATTCTGATTATGAGAAATCAGATTAACACACCTGGATTTCTCCCCAATACGCCGATATCTTCCCGCATGTATACAGGGTAATCAGATTTATTTCGTTCTTTTTCGTCAGCGCAAGTGTAAGCACAACCAAAATCATAGAGAAACCTAAGCAAAGACAATAATAGGAAGTTTTAAGTCTACCATCACTATGTGTATATGTACTCCAATAATGGACCAAAGCGTCCAAACCAGGGTTTTTCAATTATTGCATTTGTTCAGTGCATTTAAATGTGTTAGATCTGATTATTACAATTATATGATTACTCTTAGCGCTGGGACTTTTATGGTCATGTAAACAGGCTCATTGACTTTCATCAAGATTTGAGTTAATAACAGGCTTTCCAGACGCGGGCATTTGGTAAATGAATGAAAATCACTGTTTGCATATTTCCTAACCCACCCGCTAATGCGCTCAATAGCAGAGTTCCAATTCCAACAGAAAACTGCAGAGAAAAAAAAAAAACAAACTCATGATTTGTTATCTTTTCCACAGAGAGGCAGCTCGTGAATGTCGCAGGAAGAAGAAGGAGTATGTGAAGTGTCTGGAGAACAGAGTGGCTGTCCTGGAGAACCAAAACAAGACGCTTATTGAAGAACTCAAAGCTCTTAAAGACCTTTACTGCCATAAATCTGAGTAGTTCCTGTCCTCATCATCGAGTTGGGCCAAGTAGCATCTCAGTTTGTTTGTTTTTTTCCAAGTACTTTGACATTTTGTTACTGCCTGTCTGGCCTCTCCATTTGCACATCAAATCCAGTTCTGCTTTTATCACATCTCCCTTCAGCAGGCTGCCAGTGTAATACATATCAGGCAAATTTTTAACCATATATGGTGTAGTGAAAGCAACAATATGGACAGAAAATCTCTAGTCTGAAATATTATTAAACTACCTGTACATGTAGGTTAATCGGCACAACTAGGTACATCCAAATAATGATAGGATTTGCCTTCAACTGGACTTAAATGTTACCTGTAATATGCCTGATCAAACCCTCCCGTGGTTCAGACCCATATGTGGCCTCAGACGAGCTCTACCAGTCATAGTTAAAGTCTTCGATTGAACTGTGAAACATTACTTACTCTACATTAGGTATGAAACATCTTTTTTGGCACATATGGCCACTTACGGTATAATGTGGACTCCAAAACCAATTGGTCATAGAAAGGTCCATTTTTTTTTTCAGTGTTTTTAAAAAATGCTATTAACTGCCAGTGGTGAAAGCAGAAGTGTATCAGCAGAAAGTGGGTCAGCCACAGTAGAGTCCGTTAGAAAGGGACATGTTTTGCGATGCCGCACTTTTCAGTTCATTTGTCAGCACCATTAGGAAACATTTAAGAGTACACCAAGGCAGAATTTCTACAAAAGTAAATTTCATCACCTTTGTCCACTCTGTCCTCTGCTTACTGTTGTTGCCATCCTTCTATTGGTTAAGGGTATATTGCATTTGGCATAATCACTGAGGTCTGACTGCATGCACAGGTCAACCAAACTAGATTTGGAATGAATGCAAAAACAAAACGGACCTAATTCAGCTCTGACTGGCTGTACTTTTTGCATTTCTGCACACAAGTAGTTTTTTTATAGTAAAGCACAGTTAGTGTTTACATTTTCTGGCTGTTCTATGTAACACAGGAAATCAAATGATATCCTACAACAAAAGGTAATAATGGATAAATGGATAAAGAAAGGCAAATTAAAGGAAAAACCAAAACAAGGCTCATCCCACTCATCCTTCATGTTTCTCCAGCTCCACCCTCATAATCAAATATGGTCGTGTCTGGATCTGGAATAATCACATCGGTCCAAAATCTCCCATAAGTGTTCTGTCAGGGTAAGATATGGTGACTGTAAAAGAGACAGCAAATGAGTCACATTATTTTCATAATGTTCAAACCACTCGGTGACCCTTATACCGGTGCACCGTCTTCCTGGAGGAGATGAATTCCATCAGGTTTTTCCTTTAATTTGTCCCCCGTAATTTGCAAACCAGGCCAATAAATATTGTGTCATTGTCCTTCAGTTAACTGCCTACACCACCATGATGCTGTCATCCTGTTTTGCACTATTTTTTTGTCTTCCTTACAGTGTTTGAGTGTGATGAGGTCAAAGACAGATCACAAGAAACATGTTAGAGTGAAACCTTTTTACTTTATCGTTCAACACTAATCTACACGGACATGCGTTTTGTAGAAGAGAGACGACTGTGGGACTGCGGTTTTTCAAAACATTCACGTGTTAGTCTGTTTACTTTTTTATATACCTGTAAATAGATTCTACAGCATGTGTAGACCTGGTTTGTTTCTGTTCATTTGATTTGGAAAAAGGTATTTTATGGCTTGTGTGAAACGACTTTACATATTTGTATCATACATGTATAATAGGAGAAAACGATGTAGGTGTGTATCCATGTTACCCACCAGGCCTATCGCAGTCATGGCAGCTAAGTGTATGAAAAAAGGCCTTTGTTTGAGATATTGTGATATTTTCGAGTGCTGTACTCTTGTTCAGGATCAATGGTGTTTATAGAGAAGAATAAGTTTGTTGAGAGCAGTTGGGGTCCACATCATAATTACGTATCAGTTTAATTCATTCGCATTTATCTGTGTTTAGCTGCAGAGTGACATATTGTGCCGTCGCTGCAGCCATTTGTTCATTTACAGGAGCTTTTGGTGGTTTCAAACTCAGCAACAGACATTTATATCCTCAACTATAAATATATTTTATCTCATTAGCCTTTAAGCTCAGAAATATTTTTTTTTCAGTTACCATTTTATATATTATGTAATTCATGACATGAAATTTTAATTTTTTACTTCTAAGCTGGCACCCTTTTTATGTTTCTCATTTTATTGTTATTGTCTAAAATTACATGTATTATACTGTAAACTTACATTAAACAATTATGTTTGATGAGGAGCTGTTCAGTGGATACCACATACCCAGTATGTCACATAGATACATTATTAACTACATTATTTCCCACTCAGACCCACCTTGAATCATGTCTAAATTGCAATATTAAAAATATTTGGAATAATTCAGTGACTTTATGTTTTGAAGTCACTAAAATTTCCTCCCAACTTGGCATATTTAAAGAACCGTGAAAACCTGACAAGACCTGCTTAAAATGTGTTTCTTCACAGTACAAAAGCCTTCCTTGAAGAAGTTCTAGTATGTTTTTTGTTTGAAGAGCTTGAGAACAGGACTGTAAGCAAGTCTGAGCTGGGGTTATTTTGTCAGAGTAAGTCACAAGCATTATTCTGAGCTGGGAGGAAGTTGGATTTTTTTTTTACCTCAAATATCTCTTTTAAATAAAATCTTATTTTAGGATTAAAAGTAAAATGTCAACAAATGAAAGTCTTCTAAAAAAAAAAAAAGTTCTGTTTTATTATTTTTTGAAGACCATTGAGTCTTAATTTTATTAGTATTATAATGTGATGATATTGTGTCATACACATTCATATTTGTACTGTATATATGAGATCAAATCAAAAAATGTTTGCATTAGTTGAAGACATGTCGTAGCACTACGTTGTTCTATGTCATTTTAATTTTTGTCTCAATGCATCAACCATGTGGTCCTATGAACATACAAAAAAATCAAGACATTGTGATATTTTTCAGGGGATGAAATGAAATCTGACAAAACCACAATTTGGTCCTTGCAGATTTAAAAGCTAATTTTACAGGGTAGGAAATAGTACAGTCAATTCAAGAGGATTTTCGTGTTATGTTGCTGAGTGCTGGGGTTTTACATTTAGCACAGGGCTGGGTCCTACTCACACCTTCACATACTGGTACACACAAGGTACAGGTGGTACTGTTTGTGTGATTTTACTTTAATATTTTATCAGTTGCATTTTTTTATGTTAAAAACTATATCGAAGCATTTTTAATTAATACATTAATAAGGCCAACTTTCAGTATGTGACTGTTTTTGATACTCAGATGGTATTGAAGCCCTAGTGCTACATGGTTTTTCATAAAGAGAAATAAAACGACTCATTGACACATACAGTGCTGGTGCTGGATTAAAAAAAAAACTAGTAATAATCTATTTCTGTTGATTTGATATAGTGAACTCAACTTTGTGATGTGACAACACAATATCTTACCAACAGTGTTTTCATTTCTGTGCCAGAATAGTTTTTACCCATGGGCCTCATTTGTGCATGAAACAGATTAATATCCATGTAAAAGTACATAGAATTTCTAGGATCTTAATAATAATCTTTTTCTAATGTTTCATGTGATCACTTTATATATCGCCACTTTTACAGGTTCTCAAAGTAAAATGCCATGTATTGTATGATATCTTGTTGCGACAAGATCAAATTATGCGTTATATACTGTTTGTTTCAACATTGTGAGAAAACTATACCAGCCCATTATTTGAAAGTGCTGTTACTCTTGACATGTCATCACTCTTTTGTAAACACTTGCTATGTCGCAATAAATTGCTATTGATGATTATGTTGTCTTATTGTTAATTAATCACACAGAAATATTGGATTCATGTTGGATATTGATTGGAAAAACCTAACAAATATAAAAGCGAGATTGATTTATACAGTGTTTGGATTTGCTATATATATTTGGTATGTGTGGATTAGAACTCTAAAGCGTTCAACTCTTCAGAAGCTGCCACAAAGAGGGGTTCTGTTAAAATATAAAAACAACTTTCCATGCTTACTGACTTTTTAAGTTGACATACAGCATAGATGGATTTAGGATGAATAACACCTGTATATACACTTTTTTTTTTTTTTATCGAACTGCACAATATGCAAAACTAAAATATAAAATAAATTTTACACAACCCTAATTCTGTATAAGTTGGAATGCTATGTAAAATGTATTCAAAAACAGAATGCAATTTGTAAATTCCCTTTCAGTTTTCACTTTACCCATTCCATACACGCCAGTGCACCCCCATACCATCATAGATGCAGGCTTTTGTACCAGCCAGATGGTTTTCTTCAGTCTTCAGTCCACGGTTTATTAAAAGAATTAAATATTTTGATTTGTCTGACCACAGAACTGTTTTCTACTTTGCCTCAGTCAACCCCTGCTGAAACAAAGTGACATCAATCATAAAAACTATAACTGTAAAACAAATGATATCAAGCAATAAAATATACTGAAACAACAGCAAAATCTCATGCTGGGTCAAAAGCCAAGGAGTAAAAATGTTGTTTTAAGACGAGTTTAAAAAACGGACAGTGAAAGGGGCCTGTCTAATGTGCACAGACAAGTCATTCCATAATTTAGAAACTGTACGCACACAGATTTGTGAAGTACTCCTGAGCCCATGCACTGATTTCCATCACAGTCATGCCTGGTTTTAATGCAGTGCAGCCTGAGGGCTTGAAAATCAATTCCAGGCCTTGTCCTTAGCACACAGAGATTAATATAGGTTTTCAAGGTGCAGGAATTCACTGTAGGAGTAAATGAATCATGGCACAGGGTGGTGGTGGTGTGTGTGTGTGTGTGGGGGGGGGGGGTCTGTGCGCTCCGAGTGCTTTTCTAGTTTATTACCTTATTATTATGTTTTCATCAGGTTTTGTTTGTTTGTTTGTTTGTCTGTCTGTTAGCAGGATTTTGATGAAATGTTCAGGAAATGTTGATACCGGCACAAGGAACAAATGATTACATTTTGGTGGTGATGAAACACTTACTGTTTTTTATGTTCTGTTGTGAATAAAATGTGGGTTTATAAGTGTGGTAAGTTATTGCATTCTGTTGATATTTTAACCAGCATTCTAACTTTTTGGAATTATCATTAAATAAATGCATATAATGATGAATAAAATTAAAATATAGAAATAACAGGATTAATGTAAAGCACTTACAGACAAATAAAGCGTAACCCTAACGTTTTTAGATCAGTCCTCCTTATTTTTGGTACACTATTTTCTTTTTCTCGTCATAAATCCTATTAAAATATCTGGAAAAGGCGGACGCACGATATTCCCAAACAACGTTCCCACGAGCACGGTTTCTCCTAATCATGAATGAGGTGGGATGCCTTGATTGACACTTGAATTGTGCAATGGACCAGGGGCTTCACTTTTCACTGTCAAAAAAGGGTGTGGATCGCTTTAGATACAAAAATAGTAGCGTTGTAAATACGTTTCAATGTTTAAATCCTCCTCTATTGACATCTTCTTAGACCAATAGGAAGCTTGAAAAAAATCCTGTTTGGATTTATTAACCAATGAGGATGAAAGGAATTTCTGAGTAGGCGGGGCTAAACCCTTCTTCCTGCCATGTAGTGTTGTTTGTGAGCACCGGCAACAGATGGCGGCGGTAGTGGGGAGTAGCACATCGACCACATTTCGGATTGGGTGGAGGCATTAAGGAGAGAGTCCGGACTCGCTGTCACATCTAGTAGTCTGAGAGGGGCAGGCGAATCAAACCTCATTCCGATTTTTTTCCCTTCTGTCTCTAAATCCTTTCTTTTACCGTGATTTTTCCACCGGAGGCCGCACAAGCCCTGGACTAGATTTGACGACGGACCCAGCCGAGAGCCCCAGGGCAGCTGTTGGACTGTTTGGAAACTGTCGGAAAATGTACTCAGTATTATTTTCCGAGCGGAAATAGTTACCTATCTGGTACATGGCATTGGCTATGTTTACAGGACAACAAAAATCTAATGCGGAGTACAAAAAAGTTTGAGACCAGCTAACTAGGTAGCTGCCGTGGTGAAATGCTAGCTAGCTAGCAGCCTAGCATCAATTACAGCATGTTGAATGAATGAATGAACGAACAAATGAATGAATTGGAATTTTGACAAACAACTGTTTGTTGTTACCACAAACACGAGTCGAAAATTAGTGTTGTAAAACAGCATGTGCTCGTCGTGTTGACCCTTCATCGACTGTTACTTTGGACAACCACAAATGGACAGGAATGCAATTCCTAAGAACTGGTGAACAGCGGCCACTTAGCACACCAAGATAGTGCTGGGCTAATACTGACTTCAGACCGCTAATGTTGGTAAGGCCGGTGCAGGCGAACTTTAGCTAGCTACACACATTTGCACTACTTGGACTTGGCTGAAACAGTATTAAGCCTAAACCCGGTTTGGAATGGGGAATACGGTGTCATGCTGCGTCTCTCCCGAGTCAAGCCCCAAACTACCTTCGAGACAACCGGCGGAGCGGCTGGAGGAGTTCCAGACCAGCACCGACGTGAGCGATGATAACACTGTACCATACCTGCAGCATATAAGCGACAGAGAGGTCCCTGATGGTACGTATGAGATGTGTTTATGCAGCTTTAAACCCTACAGCAGGGAAATGACACACTGACGCAGCAGTCAGTCATCCAAATACCTCTCAGTCCATGTTACTACAGAAAAACAACTTTTATATTACAAAATTGAACACTTTTCTCCTAATATTTCTACACTTTTTCATAAGTGAGGTTTTATACAGAACTGTTAGTTGTACTAGCGTGTGCTGTTATTACTGTTACATAAAGTCGATCATATCCTGTATTTGCAGTGTCACACCCATGTTGTGTGTTCATTGATAGCTGCATCTACATCCTGTCACTGTCAAAGCAAAGAGCTTACAAAAAATCCCTAATTGCACAAGCTAACTTAAAAGGTATGATAAGAAGTACCTTCTTTATGGCCACACCTGTGTCTTTTTTACCAGTGTCAGTACTGGGAATGCTTATATTGAGTGTTTTAAGGAAATCCATTCACTGCAGTGTGCAGGAGAAGCTGCCAGTTGTGTTTGCATCATCAATGCACTTGAGGACATTCTTGGCACTCAGTAGTAGCCCAGCAGTGCATCATATTGATCACACTGGCATCACATTACCAAGTCATACATTAGCAATGAAAACAAACCCTCATCATCTTGGCACCACATTATCCACTCTAAAATGATTCACAAAAACATGCTTTGAACATTCCCACTTTTATCTTCATCTGTTACGTATGAGTTTTTTCATTAATTGTAAGTATGGTAATACGACACATCAGTTCTTTCTGCTTCCTGTAGTGTTTGTTTGCATCTGAAACCAACATTAATAGCTTGCATTCAAGGACCTGGCCCAAGAAACCTTTTTTGTTGAATAACTGAAAAGATTAATCACTGAACAGCAGAGTTGCCAGTGAAACTTTCGATAAAGGGACCTATTGTTTGAATGGCTACGCATTTGCTATCAACCATTATGCCACCCGTGTGCATGCAGACCCCAGACATGCTCAGTGTTCATTCCAATCATGTTGTGTTAGACAGAAGTGTGTGTTTGTGTGAGTGTGTGTGCAGCATGATGAGACCAGCTGTTGGCAGGGTGAGGGTCAGAATGAATCCAACAGCCCTGCCTGCATTCCTCCTCCTACTGTCCTCACTTCATACATGCTGCCACAGTCTAATCCTCTGTCTTTATGTAATGTGCCGTTTGCAAGGATTTGACTAAAGGTTACCCTTTATTTAATTGTGTCAGATATGTTCGTTTTAAAACAATGCCTTTCTTTTTGCGTTGCTTTATGGGTAAGGATCTTAATGTCTCCATGTAGTCTGCCTCCTTCATACCATTATGTCTACAATGCACACTAATCATACTGCACATTGCTTTCTGCACAGTGTCTAAAAATACAACCCTGTCAGAAGCTTTTAAACAGAAACATTAGTCAAGTGTAGTTTATCTGGAAATGTTTATACCAGATTTGTGCTCTTTGTCCCAGTAAAATGCTGTAGTGCAATAAATAATCTGTAAGAGTGGTTAAATTGTTCGTGTCTGTCTTGGTCTGTTTTCCGCTCCTAAAGTAAAATAAAAAATAATAATCAAAAGAATAGGCAGTTGTGACATCACTTATGACAGCAGGATGTCTTAATTTGTACATGTCTCTGTTGGTTGTTACAGTTTAATGCTGAATGCTAAGTATGTCCTGAGTGCTGGGTGCTCTAATCTTAAAGTGGACAGGGATGATGATGATGATGCATATTTTGTTAAATTGGCAACTACATTGGATTTGACAGAGTACAGTTTAAGTGAAGTTTTTCAGCTTTAAATGAAGGTTGGTTATATTCAGCTCTCATGTTACAAAGGTGTTGCTGAATGTTGTAATGGGCATATCGACCTGCACTGATCTGATAATGACATGGGATTATTGGTCCAGAACTGATGCAAATGGTTGGATTGTGTGTTCAATAAAATGGCTTTGATCGATAGGTTTATCTATTCAGGTCAGTTCTGTGTTATTCTGTCTACATCAGCATGCATGTACCATGTTATGTGTCCCCTGTGTGCTGTAAAATCCTACCTAATACTTAAAAGGACACAGTCTATTCTAGAAAAGTCTTTTTCTATAGCCCTGTTCTTTCAATGACAGTGTGGTAACTTGTGGTTAAAAACTATAATATGTAATTTTTTCCACCATTACACTGATTATGACACTAGCTTAGTGTTAGCTTTAGAAGAAGCAAATATGGCGAGGAGAGAAGAAGTCAGAGGCGTCTCTTTAATTCAGTCCCCAGATACCTTTGTTGCTTGTATAATATGGGTTTAGGTACTGGTAAATGTCTACACCTCTTCAGGATCTTGTCAGCACTGGAGCAACCAGCAACAGAGCACTGTGATTTAAAAAAAAAAAAAAAAACAAACCCTATCGCACTGCCAATCCAAATAATCACTAAACAATCTACACACAATACACAATAATATTCCAGTTGTACAATCTAATCATATCCAATAATAGAATTTATTGCTCATTAGCCTACTTTGTTCCACAGAATAAATCTTTGCACAAATAAATCTGCCATTAAACTAACAGCAAAGGAGCTGTACTCTGGGGGTATTTCACACCAGTCTGATCCTGATATGAGCCCAGTACAGACCCAAACAGTTGGATCAGATATTGTGAGAATGACTTGACTTCATAGGCTGATATATTTAGTTCAGTTCTACGTTGCTGTTTGTTTCTACTATGTCACTCTGCTAGTCTAAACAATCTGCTCACAGATAACAATAATATCCAAATTATAATGCCCAAGAATCCAAATATATAACTTTTTAAATGACTTGAAATGTTCTGACAGCAACAACAAAAATCTGAACATTGGAGGCATTTCACACTTGCTACACCAAGAATATTTTGTACCAAGTTTCTGTTGCTTGATGAATTGGAAAAAAAACAAAAAAAAACAAATCAGTAAATGTATGTATATGCATTAAATGTATACATTTGGTTCTAAAGGGTAAGAAAGCAGCAGCAGCACCAGCCTTTGCTTTAGACATAACAGATCCTGTTGGTGAGCCATGTTGTTAATTGTACGTTTGTATCTATCTGATCATACTGAAACTAATCAGTCAGCTTTACAAACCCCTGATAAGATAAGGTTCCTCTTGGCTGTAGGTTTCTATTAAGTGTGTCTTTGATTTTCACATTGCTCCCTCTCCTCTGCTCTGTTGTCTTCATCCTTATCCAGCAGTGAAACCACAGTGTTTTTGCTGTGTAACCGTCCCCGTCAAACACTTTATACCTTTTGTTTTCACAGAACTGGCCCTGGAGTCAAACCCGTCAGACCACGCTAGAGCGAGCACTATCTTCCTCAGCAAGTCCCAGACAGACGGTGAGCAATCCTGATGTGACACTCACTCAGCTGGGATTCACCGCGATTATTTTGGGTGCTTTCCATTTGCCTCAAGTGGCGTCTTGTTCTCCTGACACTGCCACCTGAAAAGGGATGCAAGGAAAAGATATGTGGAGGAGAAATTTGACTGGCTCCAGCTTCTTTTGAGGAGGTGGTGGATGCGCACAGTGTAGAGCATCCAAAAGTGTAGAACAAATTAAATATAAATCACTGGAGAAAAAAAAAAGGCTCCATCCAGACATGCCTGTTTGAATCCATGTAAATTCTCACTTTGTCCAAGTGGAAATAGACACATATCTGGTACATGGCATCGGCTGTGGTTACATAACAAAAATGTATTGCAGAGTACAAAAATGTTTTGAGACCAGCTAACTGATTAGGTGCTGTGGTAAAAATTCTAATTAGTTAGCAGCACAAAATCCTTACACCATGTTGATTGAATGAACAAAGGAATGAATTTTGACTAACAGCCATTTGTTACCACGAACAAAAGTTAATGTAAAACAGCATGTGTTCATCGTGTTGACCCTTCATCTACTGTTACATTGCACAACCACAAATGGACAGAAACGCACTTCCTAAGAACTGGTGAACAGTGGGCACTTAGCACGCCAAGATAGTGCTGGGCTAATACTGACTTTAGACCGCGAATGTTAGAAAGGCTGTGCAGGCGAACTTTAGCTAGCTACACACATTTGCACTACTTGGACTTGGCTGAAACAGTATTAGCCATAAACTTTGAAACATTTTCAAATTCATGGAAATTTTCACTTTGTCAAAATTTGTGACTGACAGTAATATGGAAATTACATGTTTATTAATCATGAAACATTTAGACATTTTTTTTTTGGTTTTTGTTAATTTTTTTTTTTTTTTTTGCTAAAAATGCCTAACATACACCTGATCAGACTTACGCTCCTGTTCAAAGCCTTGTCACGCTCTGTACTCGACTTCTGTAAGGCACTGGACTGAGGAACTCTTGATGAGCAAGGACAGGAGGAAGCATCTTCAAAAAAGACAGGTTATTGTCAAAATCCTGTAAACAAAAACACATCGCAAATGGTTTATTCTTCAGGTTCAAGTGTTGAATATTATGAGAAATGGGTGTGTGTCATTTTCATTTATCTGCTTTGGTGTAATTGCTTATATTCACACTTATATCACCGCTGGGCTCAGTTTGCAGGAAGTGCATCACATGCTGCAGGGTTTACAGGCATAAAGTGATTACAACACGTCTATTCTATTCTCAGACTGCTAGAAAAGTCTCCCACGAAAACACATCAGCTGCATGCCCTTTTCAAATGAACTGTTATGTGCTTTTATGGACTGCACTGTGATCTGAGGACAATGTGTTTTTTGTGTGTGTAAAATGTGTCTTTTCTTTTTCAGTACGAGACAAGAGGAAAAGCAACCATATAAACCATATCAGTCATGTAAGTGTCAACATCTAAATGTACAGCATGTGAACATTGACTGGATGAGAGTTGCAACGCTTTTTCTTACCTAAAAGTGAGAGTTGTGTGAACATTTTGGTAGGCATTAAATTATGTAAAATAAATTATTTCCCTGATTTTTTTATATTATACTTACAGTGCTATGAAGCAATTATTAAGCTATTATTTATAGTAGACAGAAAATGTGTTAACAGTAGTGAAATACAGTTTCTGCTAGGACTTGACCATCTCACTCTCTTGGGTCATGAGATTGATTGATTGATATTTAGTGGAACTTAAAGACGTCATTAAAAATACCACATGGTCCAGAATTTCAGCTGCACAAAACACAGTACTATAACTTATAATGCTGCGTTTTCCACTACATGGAACTGGCTCGGCTCGACTCGACTCAGGTACCAGGCACTATTCCTGGAGACTTTTTCCATTACAGGATACTACCGACTTTACAGTACCTGTTCGTCATAGCGGTGCGGCGCGTTACTTCCGTGTCGTCTGGTCAGAGTTGCTGATAAACTCGCTCGTTGCGTGTTGTCTCGTCTGAATTTTTACATTGGCCGCCAAGGACTGAATCTCCTCAACCGACCATGGTGTAGTTTTGGGCTGTCATCATGTGGATTAACCTACCGCTATATTTCCTGTCAACTTTCGCATCTGTTTTTTGTAAAACGGTAGGTCACAGACAACTGTCTGACCAATCAGAGGTCTGCAGTGTTTATACATCACATTTTAGTATCTGTTCCCCAGTTGTGGAACCTTGGCGGAGGTGATAATGAAAAACTAGTACCGGGTACCAGATTCAAAGTCCTTTTTCGTAATGGAAACGCAAAAAAGCTGAGTCGAGTTGAGCCAGTACCACGTAGTGGAAACACGGTATAAAATAATACTGTCAGGTACTATACATATGTGTATATATGATACATGTGTTGCTGAAGTTCTGCTCCATGCACCTTGTAGGGGAAGTTGTGTAGCCTGGCCAGCCATCCGGTTTTCTCAGTGTATTCAATATTTCAGATTCAGTTGCAGATTACACCCTGTATTCTTAATTTTCTCTGACAAAAGCGTCATGTCTGTCTTATCGATGATTGGTTTACTTGGCGCCTATTAGTCCCGCTTTCATATTTGGATTCAAGCCCTGCGATTCCAGACGGATTTCTTATTGAGAAAGACAGACATGGTGTAATCTGTAATTCAGTATTTATTTTTGAATCAAACAGCCGACAACAGATGTAAAGAGATTTGCAAACTCGGAACTGACTTTGACTTGGGACAAAAAGAGACTGGAATCAGGGGTAGGACTGGATAAGCAGTGGCTTCTTCCTACTCCCTTTCAGGCACAACAGTTGTTCCATTTTCTATTATTTTTTTTTGTATTATTTTAGTTTTTTTCCCATGTTTTGTATTATGTTTGTTTCTGAAATAAACGAAAACTAAAATCTGTATGTATGATGCATTGCGAAACACCCACCCCCCAAGACTTGTGAGTGGTCCGGTATAAAATAGGTCTGACAAAATTCACAGCAAATAGAGCAGTTCCAGACTGTTTTCTGAGAAAACCAGATGGCTGGCCAGGCTAGAAGTTGTGCCAAAACTTTATACTTTAAAAAATAAATAACAGTGCTGTCTGAATTTTCCCACTCAGCAAGTATTTGTTTTAAATGGCCTGTTCGTCAGTGTCATTGTGGTATTTCAGTGTTACACTATAACCTGTGGCTATGTAGAATTAATGTCACAAGCACAGTTCAAGCTGCTAATGAGTTTATAGTGATTCCTCAGCATCTGTTTGTACTAAAATGTTTGGTTTTAGAACGTGTTAATTATTTGAGAAATAATGCTGATGAATTAATTACTCTAGGGCGTGTCATCTGCAGGTCTGGCTTCTGACCTGTGATGTGCAGTGAGTCTGATTTCCACAGATGCTTAAGAATTACATTAGCATGAAAACATTCTTGATTCATAAATAAAAACTTTGTAGTCATCACAAACAGCCTGAGTCTCTAGAAACCAGAGAAAACATCTTATGGGTTATATCTCATGAGAAAACTGTGATTCAGATCATGAGTTGTGATTGGCCCCGCCCTATTTTCTACCATCTTCTCACATTTAAGCTGTTATAAAGACACTTAAAGAGTTAGGAAAAGTGAAAGAAAAAAAGGAGTGAGAAAACTGGTAATACCACAAAACTGATGAAGACGACTTCCACACTGCCTCTCCCAGAGAGTTCATATCAGGAAAAGAGACAAAATATGAACTTTTACCATTTAGAACGGTGTGCATTTTTACTAGGACATCTTCTTATTTTGTTTTTATACATAGACTGAGAAATAAATCTGTATACTCACCCAAACCTTGCAAAAAACAAAACTAAAGGGGACTTAAGACTTTTGCAGATTGTAAACTGCATAATGTTTTCTTGGCAAAAACATAACAAAATTGCAAATAAAATACACAATGAATATTTCTATTTATTTGTTTACTCATAAAATGCCAGAAAAAAAATTTATCCAACTCAATAGAGCTGCCAGACACCAGGGGCCATAGAAGTGTTTTTTTTTTTTTTTTTATATTCACCTATGTGGATGTAATGTAAAAGCAGAAGCTGTTCATGAGGCTAAGAAATAGTTTCACTTGTCTGATCGTATATGTTTCTCAAATAATGCCTGGGATCTGACATGAGCCTCCTGTTACTGGATTAAACTCACTTAGAAATGGAGTTAAATTCAAAACGGCAGCTCTGCGTGCCATCACATGGTCAGTGCAGGATGTTGACTCTGTGACTGTCATTTTTCTAGGTATCTCCTGGTCCACTGTCAAAGAAATACAGCTCCTGTTCCACCATTTTCATAGACGACAGCACCGTCAGCCAACCAAACCTCAAAAGCACAATCAAATGGTGAGAGAATGTCACACTCAAACATAGGAGGCACTGTCTAAATCCACGACCGCAGTGTCACCGTGAGCTAATCCCAAGTGATAATACAACTACAACAGATGCTCCTAATTTGGGATAGTCCTCTGTAATATCACATTTCATCAGGATTGTCTCCATCTGTTTAAATAAAGCTGACACACAATAAGAACTGCATACTATTCTCCACATCAAACTAATGGGCTTTGTCTTTTCTCCCTCCAGTGTCACATTAGCAATATACTACCACATCAAAAACAGGTACATGTGCTTCAGTCATCAGAGCCTTATCGTTTAATGTGCTGTGTGTGCAGTTAAAAGTCCTGTGAAGTATGTTGACCAGTGTCTTATCTGTGCCTCAGGGACTCGGACAGGTCACTGGACATCTTCGATGAGAAGTTGCACCCTTTATCAGTGAGTATGTCAGGAAAAATAATGTAACCGAGTCCTCTTCATTTTCCACAGGTGACATTTAACAACACTTTGAACAGTTTAGAGGAATTATATTTTGCTTTTTTAAATGGACTTATGCATTTTCAAACATTTCCCTGTGGTCTCCATAAACTGTAAATGCTATGCTTGGGTCTGGATTCTTCATTAATTCAACTCCACAGGTCCATCTTCAACCCTATTTATGACTATGACACCAGAAAGGTCGTTTTGAGCGCTGGCCCTTCAAATCCAAATGAGCCACTTCACAACCCGCCCCCTCCAGGTTGTTGACTGTGCTTTCTGTCCTGTTCAACTACTTGTGTTCGTTAATACAACCAACAGCTCAACATTTTAGGTAATCGGCTCAAAGTTTGGACATATTTTCAGTATGGACTACAACCGCTGCTGCTGACAAACAATTA
>JAPQRP010000016.1:10418161-10429616 GCA_037367295.1 Apogon hyalosoma | reverse complement strand
AATGATGTTCAAAGGGATCATGTGGATGTGGACAGGGGTCTGGATCAGCACGCATGTTGGTCTAATGTTCTAAAAGTCATGTTGTAATGCTCTGTAATCGTTAGTCATTTATTCGTCCATTTAACAGAACATGATACATACATACATACAGTTTGAATTTCTATATTAAACATGGGTGAAAAGGCGTGGGCTGAAGAAACAGCTTATTTATGCCTGCCCTATTTACAAGAAGGAAAGTAGCAGAAACAAAACAAGATGGCACAGTTTTAAACAATAATATAAATAAAGAAATAAAATAATCTAAGCAAAATCTTAGATTTATGCTGTTAATTGGTTTACTTTACCTAATATTTTATATTTATTGCATACGTTAGTTTTAAGGATCCTTTTAAATGTAGTGACTGATGTGCATGTTTTTAATTCTTCATCAAGGTTATTCCGTAAATTTACTCCAGTTACAGATGTGCGTTTGCCTGTTGTGTTGGTCCTCGCCTTTGATCTCTTGAACATACAGGTCCAGTCCACCTAAGGTTGGACTGGGACTGTGACTGAGAACAGCTCCTCCTGTATTCAGGGTGGAAGCAGGTTGTTGTGTGCCTTATAGATGAATACAGCAGTGTTGAGGTTAACCAGATCTATTTCAGAATATTTGTACGGATGAAAAGTGGACTGGTTGGTGCAAAGTAATCCTTCTGATGTTTAATCCTAAGAATAAATACATGTTCCTTTCATCTTACATGTGTTTTTCTTGTATTTTTGATATAAAATTCTTGATTTTTTTTTCACTTATGGGTTAGGAACCAACTACGGTAACTTCACTGACCTTGATTTTGTACATAACAAACAATTTAGAAAATTTTCACCAAAGTAATATAGTCTTGTTATGTCCTCCAATAACACACTAAGGCTGACGTTGTGAATTTCAGAGTATTTCTATGGGGTTAACTGGACATTAGATCAGTGAGCAGTAACATAAGACAAGAAACACTCACGGAAACATGATTCAGGTATTTACAACACAGTTCAACACAACTTTATTCTCACACTTAAACCTCAGCAGCTAAAACGACAGAGCTCATAAAAGTCGAGGAAAACTCACTTGATTTACAGATGCACGACGAAACCTCCAGGTCAGACTCTTATTAATAAGCAGGTTTTTCACTTGAACACATCCACCTGAGAGTTGGATGGATGTGCGTGGCGTTCATCACCTCACATACGAGCCCATTCACTCACTCACATCAGGCTAATAAATTAAGTGGTGGCGTCTAGAAATGGACACACGGGTCAAAACAACACAGACGCACGTCACAGCAAAGGGCAACGGATACAACAAAAGCTAAAGATGCACCCACTGCATGTGTCTTTAAAGGCAGACGGGGTCTTTGAACACTTTAAAGTCGTGGATGAGACAACGTGCAACCTCTGCCACTAAATCCAGTTCAACACCAGACCACAGATCTCCACATTGAACCAAACACAGTGGCTTAGGCTTAAAAAGAATGATAACGGACAGAAGTTGGTTTAAAAGTGCTTGTTTTGCCGGACAAAAGCATGTATTTAAAAAAGAAACGCATCAAATCTTCATGTAAGTAGATAAAATCATTTCATGTTTCCTGCGCATTAAATAAATGTAATATTTCAATATCATTTATTATTTTGAGTTTGCACTGAGCTCTGAAATGCTTTTTAGACATAATACAGTCGAAAGAAGTCAAATCAGTTTTCAAGAAAATATGTGAATAAAGGTTAACAACAGTGTATTTGACGTCAATTGTTAGCTTTTAGCAGATTGTTTCAACGAAAATTTTAAAACTGTGGCATAAAACCAGTGGGAAAAAAAATAGAAAATTACATACAAGTGTATTTAACCATCTTTGCAATAAATTTAAGATCAGTGATTCAAATTATTGCAGATTACATTAGTCTGTCACTTGATTATTTGACAGAAAATATCAGAAAATAGTCAAATGTTATCCTAGAAATTCGCCAAAGATCAAGGGGACATTTTCGAAGTATGAATGCAAAATTAATTTCCTCAAATAATTATAGAAAGTAATGCAGTATTTGGTGTTGTCATACTGGAGGAGCTGAAAATAAACTCAGAATGTTCCTTTAAAAAGCAGCATTTCATGTTGATCGACTGTCAGATCAACTAAACCATGTAGAAAAACAAAAAAAAACAACAACAGTGGTTTTCAAAGTAAGGACACGGAGGGATACACAAAACAAATACCATAATGTCTGAGAACTGTACTGTGACAGACATGTTGACATTTTACTGGTCAAATCTTCTACTCGGTTACTCATAGTGTGATCCAGATCCAGCTGAGGGTCTGTGGTCTTCTGTCGGTGTCTTAAAGGTGGTGACGTAAAGAGAGCAGCTCCACTGTGAACCAGTAGGTGGGGGTAAAGGTCAAGGGCAGTTCCATCTGAAGCCACACTCCAACATGAATTGAACACACAATAACACATTTATGTAGCTTTTTTGTTGTTTTTCTTCTCACATATCTTTTAAACAGTGACAAACTAAATACATCACACTATACATCTACATTTATTTCATTTTTACAGTAAATGTACACCGTATATACATAAATAAATATATGTTTTGCTCTGTCAGTACTCAGGAGTATCAGAGAGGAAGAAATAAGAGTCAAGTTTGGTCGACTTCAGTTGTACTTCTTAAAAACCTTCTGTGTAAAAACCAAAACAGAGACAGGTTCATTTGCTACAAAGGTGAAACTACCCCTCATTTCGTCCAGCTTTTCATTTAGTTTTTCCCTTTTTTACTCTGAATCCAAGCGCATGTTTTAATGTTCACCATCATCAGGTTTGTGTAGGAGCTGGTTCTCACATTCTGGATATTTGGATACGATAGTTCCAAGTCCTGCACCGTCGTGACACATTGAACTGTCCGCTCTGTCGGTCTGTTCATAAATGAGACGGAGCAGCTTTATGGTAGATCCCTGGTGCCAGACCAGTTCCCGTATGTCCAGTTAAAGCGGTACTGGCCTCGCTGTACATGGAAGGTGGAGCGGTGGTCTTCTGTGGCCAGCAGGGGCAGCAGCGAGCCACAAACCTCCTCCAGGAATCCAGGGTTTTACCAGACCAGATCCAGACCCCTGAGGTGATGCCCACCACCAAGCACATGAAGTACTTGAGCATGAAGACGGCATAGTCCGGTCCCAGGCCCAGACGCTGGCGCTCGGACAGGCAGGAGCAGGCCAGCGCTCTCTCCCAGCCGGGCCGGTAGTGCTGCTCGTAGACCAGGCAGGCCACCACGATGGTGGCGGGGACCGTGTACAGCACCGTGAAGAGGCCAATCCGGATCATGAGCCGCTCCAGTTTGTCCGTCTTGGTGCCGCCTTGTTTTATGATGCTCCGGATGCGGAAAAGGGAAATGAAGCCAGCCAGTAAGAAAAGTGAGCCGGTGAAAAGGTAAACAACAAGAGGCGCGAGTACGAATCCTCTCAGGTTCTCTAGGTTCTGGTTCCCCACGTAGCAAATTCCTGCAACAGGGTCACCGTCAACGGAGCTGAGAGCCAGGACGACGATGGACTTGACGCTCGGGATGAGCCATGCAGCTAGGTGGAAGTACTGGGAGTACCCGGCGATGGCTTCGCTGCCCCACTTCATCCCCGCTGCCAGAAACCAGGTAAAGGACAGCACCACCCACCAGATGGAGCTGGCCATTCCAAAGAAGTACACCAGCAAGAAGACCAGGGTGCAGAGGGCGGGACCAGTGGTGTCGTAGAGGATGTGGAGCTGGTCGCCACCAATGCTACTGCTGGTGCCGCACGCCACTCGTTCATGACCTGCCACCAATCGGATGATGTAGCCCAAGGAGACGAAGAGGTAGCAGGTGGCCAGGAAGATGATGGGCCGCTCTGGGTACTTGAAACGCTCCATATCGATGAGAAAAGTCGCAACCGTCATCAATGTGGAGATGAAGCAAAGCACAGACCAAAGCCCGATCCAGAAGCTGGTGAAGGCGCGTTCGTCAGCCGAGAAGTAGGGTTGGTGACAGGGCTGGGCACAGTTGGGGAGGGGTCCGGTCTGGACCCGACCATACAGGGTGTAGGAGTCCCTTTTGATTGCAACCAAAGGATCTCGACATCGACACTCCCTGTCACACTGAGGGGAGCTGGGGGGTCTGGTGCGTCCTTTGGGGGTGGGCTTGGGGAATGAGGGAGCCAGAGTGGTGGTCTCGCTGCTGTTCTGGTCCATGCACAGGGTCTCATCGCCGAGCTCGGGCAGCTGCTCGCAGCTCATCCTCTCAGGCCACTCGAAGCCGTACTGGCTCATGAGAGGCGAGCAGCCCCGTTTGGCGCGTTCACAAACCGAACGACAGGGCGGCAGCGGCTTCTTGTAGTCTGGGAGACAGATGGGGGTATACATGCTGCACAGGAAGAAGAGCAGGTCTGGAGAGCAGCGGATCCGGACCAGAGGCCAAAACTGGTGCACCTCCAGTCCCACCTCCTCCTGGGTGTCATGATTAAACTGATTGGGCATGTATGTCAGGTTGTAGCCGATGCTCCTGCACATTGGTACAGTGATGGGTTCACAGACTAGATCCTTGGATGCTCCGAGTGAGAGACCTGGACCCCAGACCAGCAGCAGCAGCATGAGGGGTCGCAGGAGCACCAGCCTCATGGTGGATGCCATGGATCTTCAAACTATTTCAGACTAACACGTGAAATAAACCATTCATATGAGTTTGTTCTAATGCAGGTTCAAGTTCATCTCAGAAACGTGGAAAAAACCATGATCTCCCCCTGAGAATGTAATTACATTAAAAAGAAAAGAAAATTAAAAAGAAACTGAACAAAAACCTCTAGACACTGGAAGAAAAGTTTAACTGGTAAATCCAGGAAGGTGAGACTCTGCTGTCAATCATTCACAACAGTTTGGAGAAAGTTCATCTCCGGTGGTCACGTTCCAATAAATTTAACGACCCTGTAACAATTTGACCAGCTCCGTTTTTGTCCGACGGTCCCAAAACGCCCCAGAAACTGGCATCATGAAGAAATAAACACAGTCAAACCAGTCCACGGAGGTTATATGTAATAAAAATAAATATATTACAAAGTCTCTCCCGTGGAACCCGAGCCGTAAAATCCACTTGTCGTCTCTCAGGTCGCTTTAGTCCTCCACATGGACTTATTTGTCCACAAAGTTGCACAGGTGTCCCCTCTGCTCCTTCCGCCTGGAAACACAGTCAAACACAACACCACCTCTAATCCACTGAGTGGAAGCCCGTCCCGTGTGTCCAGGTACGTGTGCGTGGGGCTTCAGCCCTCACCGAGAGTCCAGGACGGAATAAAGTCCGACTGAGGCGACAGCACCTCCTCATCCAGCGGAGACTGAGGCGTTCACGGACCGTCGGAGATGTCACACTACGAGGGAAAGGTCGCGAAAAAGAAAAGAAACCAACAGATGAAATGAGCGTAAATCCAATGTTATTAAATGATACAGTTGAGAGGAAATTATTTTAGACAATAATCATATGTTAAGCACACCAAGACACTGGGATAAACACAGTTTCAAAGCAAAACACTGGCCCTGAACACACCGCGTTACACACCGAATCATTAAAGTTGCTTATTTTCATAATGATTGTACGTTTTATACAAGGCACACCTTTTTTTTCATTTAGAAGGTAGAAGTAACACTACTTTTGTTTGTCTATGACTTTCCTTTAAATTATATCGCCATAAAACGTAACATAATGCATCGCCCAACTGAACCCGTATTAGTTTTGATTCGATTTAGATCTAATAAAATCATGTCTTTTCATGCACTTTTGTTCTGAGCTGCATCTTGCTGAGACGTTTAAGAAGAAGAAGAAAAAAAAAAGAAAATACTCCTGCTTATCCATACCTGCACTTGAACGCAGCAAGTTACAAGCTGTTTATTTCTGACGTCCTGCAGTGGGAGGTCAGAGATTACCAGGGGAGCTTGAAGGTATCAGATGATGAGTGATGTTTCTCCGCCCACTCCCACACACACACACACGCACGCACACACACACACACACACACACACACACAAAGGTCCCAACAGACACATTCGCTGTGTTTCAGATTAAGTGGATACCTACTTACACATTTCATGTAACTGTCATAACAATCCAAAAACGGGCTGAAAGTGTGTGAAGTTTTGTCACATCTCATATTTTATCATTTGTGTCATTCCACTTCAACACACTGCACATGTGGTTGACACTTGCTGTTGCAGCAAAGTGCATCACAGTTGCCATGTGGCCCATAATACTGCAGATGTGGTGGATTATGGCAGCAGTTAAAGACCATAACGAGACCTAAACTTATAAAAATACATCTGAAATTGTTACACATCTATAGTTTCATTGACTCTTCCACTATCAAAATGCAGTGTCGTGTGTTTGTCGTTGTGTTTCATCATTTTTGCCTTGATGCGTCTTTCACGTCATCGTCATCTTTTACATCGGTTTTGTCTTGTCATGTCTTTGATGCCACATCCGTCTTGTTTCGTCATTTGCATCTTGTTGCATTGTTTACATGTTTTAATCTTGTTACATCTTTTTATTTTTGTCATGAAGCTTCTTTTTCAGCTCACACTCCTCTGAATTCCCCATGGCTTTATCGAGGTTAACTTGTAAAGACTCATATTAGAATTCTTTCTATTTGTTCTAATCAGGAATAAATCACTTCCTGTATTTTCAGCTGCCAATCAGAAGTCCAGTAAAAGCAGCTAGAGGACCAATATTGGGGCCCGTTGGAGAAACACAGAATTATGGGATAAGCCTTCACATAATACACAAAAGTCGTGGCCGTAGAGGGCTGGAGAGTCGGCTGGAGAGTTGGCTTGTGACTGAAAGGTTGCTAGTTTGATTCCACAGACTGGTAGGATGGTGATGAGTTAAAAGCAGAAGTTACATTTCAGTGTGTGGTGCATGTGTACTGACAATAAAGGATCTAAAAATACCAATTTCAAATCTGTATTTATTTATTCCGGTTTTAGGACTTGCCTACTACTATACTATAACCAGTAGTAGTTTTAAGTATAACATTATTCTGTGCTATTATTAATGCAACAGTCTATTTTTAATATTTCTGTGAAATCTTGCAGTAGAACTTTTTAATGTATTCTGCAATCAGACGACATAAAAGCAGCTCCTAAACTCTGGAACCATCTGCCTCTCCATATCAGACAGGCATCCTCTGTCTGTTTTTAAATCCCTTCTTAAAATCCATCTTTTCTCCTTGGCTTTTGAAACCATGTGAAGTGTTTGAAGGTTTTTATTTTTAGGTTATTGTTTTTATTAGGTAGTGGTTTATTGTTCTTATTTTTTGTTGTTTTTAATAGTATGGCTTTTTATTTTATTTATAGATTTTTTTTTATGTCTTTTAATCTATTCTGTATGTTATTCTTTTGTCTTGGTTTTAACTGTTCCTCTGTACAGCACTTTGGTCCACTGTGGTTGTTTTAAGGTGCTTTACAAATAAAGTTGGATTGGATAAAAACAACAAAAAGCAGCAAATTTCAGCATCGTTAAGATCATATGTTTCTTCATTGCACCTAATTTTCTGCTTCATCTTTTTCCTTTTTTTCTAAACCCATAAAGACCCAAACATCCAGTCAACCAAAACCATCTACTCATCTAAAATGTTTAATACCTGTTGATCCACTAATTTTATCAATCCATGTAAATAACTGGTGTAAAATACAGTTTGTCATCTTTTCATGGTCATCAGATATGACCCATTTGGACGTTCAGAGGCTCCATAAGTGAACGTCAAAACACTGTCATCTTCTACAACACTGAGCCCATTTACATGATCATAAAAATTTGATAAATGGGAGTAATCTGATAAGTGTCATATTCAGATGTGAATCAGAAATGTGATAATCAAAAAACCCTGGTTTGCATGTTTTAGTCCATTATTTGATTTCTTTCGGAGCACGTACGTGCGCTATGATGTAAGATGTACACTTCTTGTCATTTTCAAAACATCCAGTCTAGTTTTGTTGCCCATGGCAACACCTACAGTATCAGTGTTAGCTGTCCTAAAGTGGGAGCTAATAAGACTACACGATAGGTCACGTGGTGCTGCTGTCCTTCATTTAATTTCATTTCACTGTTTACCTTTGTCCTTAGGCTCACGGTGTTGCTGCATAACTTCCGTTTATATACTTTTTTTTTTTTTTTACACATGCGCAGATGTAAAAAATGAAAGAAATCACATTAACCTGTATACCTGATAACATCAGAGTATTAGGGAGTGGTGTGTTAATCTGATTTCTCATAATCAGATAACTGCCGTTATTGGATAAAGCCCATCGGATTATCCTGTTTACGTGATCACTTGAACAGTCTGATAACTCCAGAAATCGGACAATGATCGGAGCGTTGGTGTGCATGTAAACAGGCTCATTGATTCACCAGTAAAACCCATGGAGTTGGATCAATGACAGTGGATGGACACACTGGGTTTATGTTCAGTTAATGATATATTTGACTGAAAATGTCACTTTTTCTTCAGTTTATTTCTGTTTCTGATATAATAACCCTCAGCTTTAATCTGAGTTTTAATGAACATCTACATGATCAATAAATTAAATATAGGTAAATGCATGATTGTCACTGAAAAAAAATGCAAAACAAAGAGAATAATATTACAATAAATGGTGATAAATCACTCAAGAAAGGTTAAATATAGAGAAAAATTAATTTGGGAACTGCCACAAAGGTAGCACTGGGTCTTCCTTGACTGCTTCTCTTTCATCGTTAAGGAATACAAAGAACAAAACACTGTACATGTGTTTAAGCTCTTTACAGTAGTTCATACAGTGATACTTTATATTTCATGCTCTTAGTTGTACTTAGTCTGACATAATGAAGAATGATATTAATACATTAGGAATAATCAGTTACAGAACATAATGTAGTGTCAGAAATAACTTGTATTATAGAGTAATATAGTCATTGGGTCCACGGGTATCAATGGACGATAAGGGAAAATAAAAGGAACCATCGTACGAATGAATCAGTGGAGCCCGATGTCTGAGTCAGTGTCTCTAACCCCCACGCAAACGCACACACAGTACCATAAGAAACAATGGACAAGGGTCACAACGTCTGTGAGGGACAAAGGTCTCAGAGGGTGTGTTTGGTGGTGATGGTGTGTGTGCTCAACATATCAGCTAAGACAAGTCTCTCTCTCTCTCTCCCAGTCTGATTTACTCTCACTCAGGTCAGTTTGATAAATGAGGGCAAACATTGAGGAGTTGATGTGTAAAGGCTGCATGACATCAATCCCATGTACACACACACACACACACACACACACACACACACACACACACACACACACGTGGTTACCTGTGGTGATTTTCCCAGGTGCCGGGCCTGTTTGACCAAGACTTAGAGGAGAACACAATGAGACATGACCTGCATCATCAGGCTGATCTGGTAACCACGGGATACTCACTATACCTGTGACGACATGGAGTGTTTATCAATCAAAAATCAGCTGAAAAAAAAAAAAAAATCAAAAGTATCTTTTCAGTGAAGCTGTGTCCATAATGAAGAGGGTTCGTATGGGTGCTTGAAATCCTTGAAAATGCGTGAATTTCAATGTTGTGTTTTCAAAGTCTGCAAAGTGCTTGAACGTTAGTTTAACCCATAAAGACCCAAATATCCACCTCCGACCAAAACCATCCACTGATATAAAATGTTGAATATCTTCTGATCCACTAATCCTATCAATCCATGTAAATAATTGGTGTAAAATGCAGTTTGTCATCTTTTCATAATCATCAGATATGACTCATTTGGACGTTCAGAGGCTCCGTAGTGAACATGGAAACACTGTCATCTTCTACAACATTGATTCACCAGTAAAACCCATGGAGTTGGATCAGTGACAGTGGATGGAGACACTTATTTTATGTTCAGTTAATGATAGATTTAGCTGAAAAGTCATTTCTTCTTTAGTTTTCTCTGTTTCTGAAATAATAACCCTCGACCTTAATCTGAGCTTTTATGAACATCCAAATGATCAAAAAATTAAATATAGGAAAATACCTGATGCTCTCTGAAAAAATGTAAAATACAGGTGATGATATAATAAATGGTGATAAATCTCTTAAGAAACACTAAATAGAGAGAAAAATTTATTTGGGAACTGACACAAAAGTAGCACTTTATGGGTCTTTATGGGTTAAGTGCTTGAAAGTGCTTGCAATTTTAAGTCTGTGATGTGAATTATTGATTTTTAATATTAACTCAAGCCAAAGCTACTCACAGAAAGGTGATATATTTAGAAAAATAAAACTTTAGCAAAAAAGAAAATTAACAGGTGTTCTCGGGTCGACTAAAAGGTACATTTTTATCTTAATCTTTGGCTCGGTGCGAGTATTCTTGGAGAACGCCAAATGGCTTCCCTTTTTTCTAAACTTTTTGCTATTACGAAATATAATTTTAGATGTTTATAGTGTAATAGAATGTACAGCATTGTGATAATTAGTGAAAATGTAGTATACTTACTAGTATATGTAGTAACTATGTGTATTCCTGTAGATATGGATTTGAGATAAGGTGCTGCGCTAGAAAAATTAGAAAATGACCCTTAAAAGTGAATTTGACCTTGAAAAATGTGTACAAACCCTGAATGAAGTGTCCAACAACATGACCTGAAACAAACAACTACGTAAGAATAATGTCTGACTTTGAAGACAGTGAAGTCTGTAATTCCACCTTAGATCTGTATTTAACTTTTTTTTTTTTTTTTTTTTTTTTGAGTTCCTCTTCCAACCAAATTTCACCTCCTTGTTTTTTTTTTTGCTTTTTTTTGTTTTTTTTATCAATTACAAGGTGTCAAACCTATGACCTGGGGCCAAATCCAGCCCACTAAAGGGTCCAATCTGGCCCATGGGATGAATTTGTGAAAGGGCAAAAATGACACTGAACTAAACTGAACTCAGTCAGGGACCATATAAAGCATTACTTTGGTCTCAAGTGGGTTGGACCAGTAAAATAAAATACTTTCATAATAATCCATAAATAATGACGGCTCCTCTTTGCTTTAGTGTAAAAGCATAATGTTGGAAGCATAAATTAAAATTGCACTTATTTTTCTCAAGAAATTTCAGGTTATTGATGTAATTTACATTTTCTTAAGATGGTTTGTAGATGTAAATATTTTCGTTGTGTAATTTTACTTTTTTCGTCGTTATTATTTTTCTAGTCCGGCCCGCTTGAGCTTATATTGGGTTGGAGGCTAAAATGAGTTTGACACCCCTGTCCCACAGTGAGGCTGTTGTCTTCTAGTGATGGAAAGTCTACAACCTCATTTTATTCAAGTACAGAGGTGTCCAAAGTATTCCCATTCATTCCTCAGGTAGAAGTCTACATACTAGGGTTTAAACAGACTTCTGTAGAAGTTCAAGTATCAACTCAAGCTTTTTA
>JAPQRP010000016.1:10383435-10396478 GCA_037367295.1 Apogon hyalosoma | reverse complement strand
CAGATTTTTTTTTTGCTTGAATTAAGCAAAAAAAATCTTGAATTAAGAAAAAAATCTGCCAATGGAACATATAAAAATTATCTTGGTAAGATTTCTTGGAATAAGATTTTCCAGATTGTCTAAAACTGAAAATGTACTCTTTAGGTGATTATGTCTTATTTGAAATGTGATGAGATATTTTGACTAAAAATGAGAAAAATACACTTGGTAAGATTTTGATTTTTTCCAGTGTAACTGACATGACACCAGGACTGCAGCTGCTCACAGATGATGAAGCAAAATACTTTCCTGTAGGGCGGTGCTGTTAAACAAGAATTTTTAATGACTCACTGTGAAATGTTTGGCCACTTTGATAAAGAAAGAAAACAGTGAATGGACTATCAGAACTGTATGTTACTTTAAGGACAGATGGAATACAATGGTTACACTAAATCACCATAATGTTCCAACTGTCTGTCTGCATTTCTTGTGTTCGTGATGTAAAACATAAGACAGCAGAGGATGATCTTGATGTGTCCGACTACAAGTCGTTGAGTGTAACAGTTCTCCCTGCTCTTTACAGTGGGACAATGGGGCTCAGCTCAGGCGTTTCCAGGTATAAACAGAAACCTGGCGAGGCAGCAGACACTCCACACACAGTCTGTCTGTCCAGGACACACACAAATCATTCAAACAGACACTTCGTCCAGCGTTGCGGCCAGGCAGCACCCTAAATTGTTGTTGCTCTTTGAGTGTGTTTATCTGTCTTGTGTGTATGTATGCGTGTGTGTGTGTGTCTCAGGTATCTTGGTAGGGCAGGTGATAGCACCCGGGGCTGTCGTCGTCGGGCGACCAGAACGAGGACGGCCTCTTGTGGTGAAGTTCTCGGCGGACGCAGCGAGGACATGGCTGAGATTTTTGTCGACACTCTGCGTGGAATACGGCGCCGCAACCGTCGCACCTGCAAACACATGACAGTGCACGGGTCAATGTGGTGGATGGTGAGAGAAGTTTAAAGAGTTTAACTTCAGCTGGTACTATCAGACATTTATATCCTCATACTTTTTAACCCCCTAACGCCTGAATTTATATGCAAATATATTAAAAAAACATGTGAAAAAGTACACAGGGCTTACTAATACCCCTGCCTGGTCACTGTACCCCTCCTGCTCACTGATACCCTGCCTACCCAGGGTCTTGGCTTTCAATCTTTTCAAACATTTGTAAAAACTGCAAAAATTGAGAGAAAGTTACATGTAAAGAACAAGTACATGAAATTTGTAAGGAATCGGGTGAATAGTGTCTGAAAAATAGGTTGGACAAATTTTCAAAAATTTGTAAAAAAAAATCCCAAAATTGAAATTCTGCCATCAAACTCTGCACTGCACTTCTCCTAGTGGCGACGAACATGTGTCAGATTTGAAAAGAATGGGATAAACAGTGCCCGAGAAACTGCTTGGATGTCTTGGATGCCCACTGGGGCGGGCGGGGGTTATAATAAATTGTATGTTTGCTTTCAAACTGATGCTAAAGCAAGTGGAGATTGTCAATTTGACTATAGCACATAAAATAGATGCACCCACCCACATAACGGTCAATAGTAATGAAAAGTAATAAAACAGATTTCCTGCCTCAGAAGATAAAGATGGTTTTATTGATGCCATAAAATTATTTTCAGTGTGAAGAATAGATACGTATCCTATATACCTCAACCAGCACTGGGGGACTATATATATGCCATCTTGGATGATTCTGTAAGGGAAACAATGTGATGCAAATTTGTGACAGTTCACATTAAGTGGTTTTAAGACCCTGGTGGTTTTTTATGACGCTTGAAGTGGGTCTTTATAAAGGTTTATATAGATTTGTAGCTTATTATATATAAAGCGTTTATTTTTGTCATACATATACCAAAGGCTTGGGTTAATACAGGGTTGGCAGGACTCGACAAAATGAGACCATATATTATGAGTTCCACAGCTTGTAACAGTGAATAATATATTGTATAATTTTGTCGACCATTGAACTGTTAGAGCCTCATGTATTTATTTACCCTTGAAATAATATAACTCTGCCTTTCACAAAGTTAGCGTCAGGACCCAAAATGAGATGTACAGCTATTTTTATTGAGTTGCCAATTGTCAAAATACATGACAATATGATATGTGAATAAAACAGATAACCAGAAAAATGTTGTAAAAAACACATAAAAGATGTATTAAAAGAAAAAAAACTTCAGGAAAAAATGTAGACATGGTAATTCAAGATGCCCTGAAAAGACATAAAGTTGAGGTGAAAACACACGTCAGCATACAAATATCCATATACATTCTATTCATTCATAAATGACCAAAGTCCAAAGTCAGGCTGAGAACTGTAGATCATTACAGCACTATTCCAGTCAGTACAGGGCACATAGCTGTTATCAGTTACTACTTAACACTTCCTTCACAAGTCGTAAAACACATCTCAACGTGGGCAGCGTGTTACGTGTTGTAGAACAGGCGGTAGCACTCAGTGCGCGACACTTCTAGGAACTCGTATCAGTCTGCCGTCAGTCACTCTGAGCGTCAGGGCTCTGGACAACGTCAACTGTACATCCCCTCGACCAACACACACACACAGATTCTCATAAACAGTGAAGATGTTCAGTCCAGTTTAAATGTGAGTTACTGTACTTTTCAAAGCTTTTTTATTCATTAAACAGGAATCTGAAAAGGCCGTTACTCCTATTCCTAAGATACAGTTTCAGGGTCAGTTTTACAAAATAAAAGGAAGTAAATACTGGAGTTTTAAAGCTGACACTACTGCTGCTGACCTGTGGCAAGATCCACAAAAGGACTGCACAGCTTTTACAGGCGCAAAACAGGTTCACGTAGGAGACAGATATACAGGGTGTCCCGAAAACGTGGACACATTCAATTATGGTGTGGTTTGTGGAAAGCTCATGTATTGGGGCCATTTTTCTTTGACGAAAATAAAACTGGTGAGACTTATTTTGCCAGTTAATGCCCCGACTTGAAAGGCTATGTGAAGGACCTCCTGATGACAATGACAATTCTAGTTCCAACTGGCTTGAAAGACGTGGTCATGTGGACTGGTCTCCTCGTTCACCAGACCTTAGCTCCCTTGACTTCTTTTTCTGGGATACGTTAAAAGGAGAAGTTGTACAGATTGAACACACTTGACTGAACCCATAAAGCAGTGTTTCCCAACCACTGTGAAAGTGAAAGTGAACCGGCCCCGATGTAGTGCGTTCTGTTGATAAAGCCCCCCTCACCAGTGATGTGCAGATCAGCAGGTTACTTGCGGGACCTGCGAATCATGTTGGGGCGGGGTGGGGGGGTATGCCCCTATTATACTAATATACGACGGACCTCAATCCATAAGCTGGGGGGTCCATCTGAGGGGTCACTGATGCACCCCTCTCAGCGTTCTTGTTCCGAACACCCTGCAACGATGTCGCCCCTGCATCCCCGATGTACTCGCGCCCCCCCTGGGAGAGTGTCCAGTGACTGCTGCCAAGGAGTTCTCCATTCTGGCAAACAAAGCTATTTCAGTTCTGCTCCCTTTCTCATTAACTTATCTATGCAAGGTGGGCTTTTCAAGCATGACTGATATAAAGACGAAAAAAGAGAGACTCAGCGCTGTTGAGGAAGATCTTCGTATGTGTCTTTCTTCAATTCCTGCAAGAATATCACCTTCGTGTTCAACTAAACAGGCTCAGATTTCATACTGGGTAAGTAAATTGAGACTAGATTTGAATTATATTTCAATAAATCTACTTTTTGTGACATTTTTGTTTGATGGTGTGCCTTGTGATTTTTCTAATGTAAGATATGCGCTGTGGCTCAAAAAGGTTGGGAAACACTGGCATAAAGAGTGAATGTGCTAAAATTGATAACAATGTGGAGTCATTGCATTGAGTTTACACAAATTAACCTTTGCATCACAAATGATGGAAATCATATTGAAGATGTTATTTGTTAATATTCCAATTGAATGAAATGCTGCTGAAAATTTTAGTTCTTGAAAATATGCATTTTGGCCTGTGTGTCCAGACTTTAGGGACACTGTGGTATGTAACTCATACCACATACGCCCAGCAGACAGGGTCAGTGTTGTGTCATTTACATGGCTGTAAATGGGAGAACATTCATATTTGGCATCATACACATGAAGGAAGCTGGTGTTGAGTCTCTATCTCTCTCTCTCTCCAAACCTTCAAGTTTGTGATCCTTGAATAGTTAATTATTGTTTAATGATATCGGGTCTGAAATCCTAAGTCAGATACTGAATGGACCTTAACTTGGAATCAGCTGTTAATGAGGTAACCGCTGCTGCACCCTGTGTATTACTGTGCACAGTCTGTTGGAGAGTTCAGAAATGCTGTGACATACGTCCAGCTTTAAGTACCAAATAGAACATCAGCACTAATATTTCAGTGAAAACCCAGATGTATTCAGTGACGCATAATGTTATTTTAAGAGTAAGCCATGAATGAATCATGCTTCAGACCCATCTGAAGCCTATTTTGATGGCCACTTCAGTTGATTGTGTTATAGACACCAAATACTATAAAGGCATTAAAGTTAGTTTGTGAATTTATGGTTGTGTATGTGTGGGTGTATGCATGTGTGTGTGTCAACTGACACACAGTTTGAAGTTCCTGCAGTTTTCATTAGGGTCAAATATGTGGCTGAAATTCAAAGAAATGCCTGAAATATTTAGGTTTATGATCATGTTTGCACCACCTTATCTATTAAGAATAGATTGTAGGCTCAGATACTGTGCAGTTCTTTGCGCAATTATGAATGAATGAAACTTTATTGTCATTTGACATGTCACAGCAGAACGAAACATTCAGCATGTCACAGCAAACTAAATTATGCACAGTTTCTCCCAAACCTGCGCAGCCGCTGTCATATTATGGCACCACCATCATCAGAAGTTCAGAAGTTACAGTACAGAAAATGCAAGCACATGCACAAGACGTAGTTAGACGTCATACATTACATTACATGATGGACACAGTACACGTGGTCACGTGATGGAACTTTTTCAGTGGTTTTGGTGGGTCAGAAGATGTAATCCATTCTGTGTGCATTTGGCCACCAGTGTTTCAGCTGATGGTAAATTTGTAAAACTCTGACCATTTCATTTTTATTTCCATCTTTAACATTTGACTAAATAAATGTTATGCAAGTGCTAGACATGTACCTCCTGGTGGCGTTCTCCTGGAAAGGGTAGATGACCTGTCCATTGTGGCAGAGTTCACAGATGAAACCTTTTTCTCGACACAAGCTGCAGCTGAAAACGTGGGAGCTGGCAAACTTGATCACTTTGGACAAGAAGGGAGCCAGTTTCCCATCAATCACCTGGAGGAGTGAAGGAAAGATGAAGAAAATAAGAGGTGTTAAACAAAAGTCACGGCTAATTTAACCTGCCGTGTCTTTACATTCATGTGTATGTAAGGATACATTTCTCATTCCCTACATAAGAGCATATACTTTCATATTAATATACTGTAGTCAATTATCTGATTAGATGATTGAAAAAGATGAGGCAGGTACTTTTGTTGAAATTGTGGATTATTAAAAATATTTGTATATTTGGATGTTTTGGTCAGGTAAAATATTTGTTTGAATGTAAATGTCTTTTTGGCGAGGGAAAATTAATACAAAACAGCAAATGGGGTTTAAGGGAAAGACTTGAGCAGAGGTGAAAAACTGGATGAAAGAAGAGGAAAAAGTAAACAAAGTGCTTGCCATTTAATGGCAATGCTTGGCCAGTTCCTTAAAGGACCGATGGGTGGTTTTGTCTGTGGGGGGGTTCTACTGGTGTACTGCAGTGAATAGACAATGCACGACTCAGAGGGACAGGAAATGTGGAGAATTATCACCCAGAAATAAAATCTCAATATGATCTCAAAGCTTTCTGTACAACAGCATTAAAAAGATAGTTACAAGCAAAGAGAGGGAGACTGTAGCAGAGACCGAGTACGAAGTACGAGAATGAATATACGAGAGAGATCTTGAGAGCGAGCGAGAGCTTGTATTCAGATACAAGTGGTTCCACCTGGCAGAGCTCAGGACCTCCCAATTATAACCTCCTTCATGCTGTTTGTTCGACCAGGAGGACGAGAAGAGGACATGAGATGGGAAGAGGAGGAAGAACCCACACACTGAGGAAACACAGCACTTTAACTTTACTCACTCTATGTCTTTGACATAAATCTAAACGAGAAAACAAACACTGTAGATTGAAATGCAGAGCAAACCATCCACATCCCAAGTTCAATGAAACGTGTCCACTTTTATAACCTCAGAATAGGAGGTGAGGTCACTAATTACAATTAGTGACTTTTTAATTAATTGCTAACTATAACAGGTAGCATCAGCGCACATGGAAAATTTAGTCTGTGACCTTTGGCGACCAAAATAAGATTACTTCATCCTTAAGTCCAAGTGAGGATCTCTGCCAAATTTGGATAATTTTTCTCAAAGCAATCCTGAAATATTGCATTTTGTGAGAATGCATCTAAAAAGTTTCAGGTCTGACCATAGTCCACGAAATACAGCAAGTGGATGTAGCCAAGGTTGTGTTAACCAGTGGTTTATGGACCATTTTGAAGCTGTAAGTTTGTACTTTGGTGGTTTTCATGAAGGGGCGAGGACCTCATTTTCTAAATCAAGCCAGTAAGTCAAGTTATAATCCCACTGAGGGCCCCGGCTCTCACAGAATTATATTCAAATTCTCTCTCAAAGTAATTTTTTTTCTAGGGCACATTTTCATTCCACAGATGTGCATGGATGACAGCATGCTCAACCAGTCAAGCTGAACTTTTAGAGTTTCTGTTCATCAGTTATTACTATTCTCAATTAAAGACATTTCTTCCAGACTCCACTGTAGCTGCGGTTAAAATATTCCATAAACAAAACTGTAAGAGGACTTTGTTACACAGTTCTTGATAAAGTTTACTGTTTTACTGAATCAGTAAGTTAGCATTTAGCATTAGCTCACCCCCAAACCCCAGCATATGACTCTAATAATCATCTTAAGAAAAAACATGCACTTTTGATAGTCAGGAATGATGGCATTTGATTAAGAGATTGTTGATAGTTGGTCAAATATTTGGTCACTGCCAATCAAATGTGATTAAACTACACTCAAACAGTCTTCATGAAGCAGATTAGCTCAGTTTAAATGATCTGTGAATAAATAATAGATGTTATTTTGTAGTTTAAAAAAGAAGGAAAAGAAGACAATTCATAGATTTTTGGTGCTTTAAGACACAAAAAATGGGTTGTTTTACAAGAAAAATCCACAGTGTCCCTGATCAAACATCTTTCTGTGTGTTATGAAGAATAAGCTTAAGTACAAAGGACCAGTGTTGTTCAGAACAGACAACATGCAGGTACTCTGACAGGCTGAATGCATGCGCCCCCTCTGCCCGGCAGCGGCCCACAGTAAAGCGAAGCAGCCCTGCTCAGTCTGGTCCTGCCCAGTCCACATGACAAATGGCTCTCCTGACGGAGGCTGACAGGCTCAGTAATTAAGGCCCTCTATAATTGGACTGGGCAGAATCAAACGGCTGGCAGCACAGCGCAGGGTGGCTGACTGGAACTCTGGAGGGACACGCAGAAAGACGGACGCATGGAGTGACAGAAGTAAATGAACAGATGAAAACAGGGATTGGATAATTCGAAGAAATCTAATCTATCCTGAAGTGTGTGCATAAAGCATAGAGGCTATTTATTATAAACCTCCTTACCAGTATGATACATAACTGATTCTCTCCATTTGTCATTCATTTCACGGACTTTTTTGTTTTTTGCAGTTGATATATACCAGTAACTGCTTTTACTGTAAGCTATAAATACTCAAAGACCATTTTATTAGCCACATCAAACTAGCGCTGGGACCACCTTTAGAACTTGTAACTTTATTTCTTTTTCCTCTGGGCATGTTCTCTTTAAATTTGAACATTCACAACCAAAAAGGGCAACAACTACCCCTATCCTCCAGCAAAGCCAGTGCTATTGTTGGATTGGTACTAGTACTGGTCTGGTCTAAGTTTGGAATTTTTCAGCAATGCTAGCACTTCATTCACATCAGTAAATTGTTTCTGTGTCAGTGTTGCACTTGCCTGTGTTGACATCCAAATAAGGCTATGTCCAGACGACAACACTCGTGGTATTTTTGTTTTGTGGTTTCTAAAAGTTTCACGTCCATACATGTATCGTTTCAAGAAATATCAGCATCCAGATGGAAACGGGAAAACTGGGTTAAAACAGTGTAATACATATGCCACACCTATATGTGGTGCTGTAAACAAACACAGACAGAGCTGCAGGATACACTAAAATCACAGAAGAATGCAGGGTCTGGGTCGCCCTTCTAGCAGGACACCGTGGTGGATTTAAGAGTATCTGACACGTGTATCTGTTTATGTGTCTCCGCTGGTCATCGAGTTGATACAGCATCAAGAGGTTTTGTTGTAGTAATTCTAGTAAAATTAGCAGTGCCTGCAGCACAAACAAAACTCCGTAATCCGCCATAGTTGTTGTTACATTCGGGGTTTTCTTCTGGTTACGTGGTATAGCGTCATCATTTCCAAAAAGTGGCGTTTTCCCTATCCACACGACAACACGAGGATGGCATTGTGAGAGTTCTCTGTTCTGGGACCCATTCTCCAAAAATACCGTTTCAGGGCACCGACAATGCTGGTGTCATGTGGACAAAAGGCCAAAAGGATATTAAACTTTTGCGAATTGACATCATTTCGTTGTCGTGTGAACAGGCTCTAAGGCTAGTCCAACATTTTCAGAAATACTGGTCACAAAGTTTGAGTTGGTCTTGCTGGTCATTCCCAACTTCTTCCTGGCTTAGAGCCGGCTCTTTTGGCAAAGACAGTTCAAGATTAGACTAGCATCGAAATGGTTTTCAAACAGCTTTGGTGGAAAAGGTCTAAGTGGAGCCAAATCCTGATGGCAGCCCTGAGTGCCGACAGGCTGCTGACAGGTCTCTCGGGGTCCACTGGGTAGCAGCGATATCTGCCTGCAGAACCCTGTTTACTGGCATGTGGATTCAACAAAATGCATGAATAGTCCCTACAGCCACCAGTTTCCAACATGGGAGGAGCGAGATAAAGTAAAGGCATGAATGAAAGGATAGGAAAGAGGAAAGAAAAGTTTTTACTACAAAAAAACCCTTGCGTTCTTATTCCTCTTGTCTTTTTACTTGAGAGCTAACCAGTTTTTACTCAGTAACACATGATGTTAAAGTTTTACAACTGATCTTTATCTCCTTCTGTATTAAAACAAACTATCTGAGAATGTTACTATTTGGTACTTTGGTACAAATGCAACAAAGATGGCAGTCAAGTAGGTTCTTAAGGAATGAAAAACTCTACAACATGTGGATTCTACATATAATGTCAATGCTGGTAGCGTGCCATCCAACTGCTGGGTGGATATGACTGAACACTGTAGAAACATTAATGAAGCTTACAGGATAAATCCTTGATAATGATGATCCCCTGAGGGTGAAATCTACTGACATGACTGCAGCAAAATCTTCAGATATTTACAGCCACTAAGGGATAAAACATCTAAATTTAGTGAGCTAATCTACAATTTAACTGGGCTCAATATTTAAGTTTCCCAGCAAACCCATCTGAGACCACCACAAATCCTAAAACCAATGAAGCTAATTTAACTTAAACTTCTGACTTGACTTAATTGAGGAAAATTATGCATTATTAGAGGAACTGAAACATGTGGGAAACACAAAAATGAGTTTCTGCTAACAGTCACAAAACTGGCAAGTGAGCAAAGCAAAGGCAGACGATTAAAGCAAACTGAATTATATTTAAATTAAGCTAGAATACGTTGACAGGACTGCGCTCATAATGCGATCCCATACACACCACACACACACACTCTTCACCTCCATCCACTCCCTCCATCCATCCTCTAAAACTCCTCCCCCTCCAGTTCAGCCTCTTTCTCTGTACCATGCAGAGTCTTTGTGCTCCAAAACCTCCTAATCCCCTAAAACTGCTGTTTAACAGCCGCTCGCCTGCCCTCCTCTCTCAGTATCTGTCTCACACACACACAGACACACACAGCTCCATTGAGGAATGAGAAAGCCAGCTGGGATTACATGGAGCAGGGTGAGCTCTGTTTGGATAACACACTCTGCTCACACAACTTTATGTGCGTTGGTTGTTATTGCACAGTGAAGTGTGGTCGATCACGGGGTTCCCCAAATTCTTCAGCAGTTTATCACTAATGGAGACGTCCGCAACACAGCTTTGTTTTAACACTAATATGCACTTGTATCTGACATTTTCCAGGTGAACCAAACATTCCATCTATTTATTACTGAAATTACATTTTTAAATTATTTTTTCTATATAAAAGCTAATGCACAATGCATTGCACATGCAAGATTCAATTAATTAACCATCCCCATGCAAATGTATATGTACTAGAGGGACACTTCTGTAATGGCTAGGGGCAGTTTTAATAGTGATTTGGTAAAGATATATTAACCTTCATATATGTGTTTAGAAGGAAAAACAATTAAAAGGGATTACAAAGTGAGAAGTAGATGAGGTGACAGTCAACTGTGGTTGAAATTAGGGATAAACAACAGAAACATTAGGCTCAAGTAAAAGATAAAATGTGAAATATATGGCAAATAGACATCTGACAGTCTTAAAAACTGAACTAAATTAATGTATGGTTTAAATGTCCAGTTTCATTGACTCAAAGAAACATTAATATGATGGAACTATGCCCAAATAAAGCCAATATACACTGGATTTTCTTTGATGAAAAACATACTGTAGTAATATACAGGATACTTTTGCATATTTAATAGTGACATTCAGATCACATTTTATATAAATCTAAGCAATACTTGAGCTTATAACATTGGTACTGTGTGATGGCACACCAGTAAGAGTTTATTTTCTGTAGGATAACATAAATAATTAAACAGATAAACGTTTGAATAAGTAACTGAAACATTTTCAAAACTAAATGATAAAATGCTACATGTGAGGCCAAAACCTTATAACTAGTTTAAAAGACATGAAAAGTAAAAGAGACACAACACAAAGAGAAAATGAATGGGTTTATGAAGCTGTTAATATAATGGATAAATGACTGAATAAAAACTGTGACAGCAGGTTAAAGTAAATGCTAAACTGCAACATGTTTGGCTTAATAGTTAAACTAGCTGGTTAAAAGGCATGCAACACGTAGCGATTACAGTGAAGACATTTAGCACCAGGAAATTAAATTAAATTAAATTACCAAGTTTCTACCACAAGAGGCAGTAATGCAGTAAACCCATAAGCAAAGCAATCAAAAATATTAGTAGATGAGCAGAAACTTTTAAATATTTAATAGTGATCAAAAACATTGAGTTTAGTCTACATATGTATATTACTATATGCATATGTAATACATATACATACATATATAAAATTTAACAGTGGCCAGATTAAACAAGTAGGTTAAACTAAATGATAATGGTCTAAATGTCTTAAAAGTTAAAATGCCAGATTAAAACTCTTAAACTGATAAACTGAATAACTGATTGACTGAACTAAGCTGATAACAAGGTTAGCAAATTGGTTAAATATCCAGTTTGTTTTGGAATCTTTCTCTGGAGTTCTTATGAAATCCTTATTTTATGTGGTAATCCTATCTGACTATGGTAACCATGCCAGGATGCAAAACTGCAAATCCATCCATGTGTCCATGAATGTTCAGGACTCTGACTGAAGACACATGTAGAGGAGACACTGTGAGAAAGATGATCGCCGCTGCTACTTAAGTCGTCATTGTAAACCATCCTTAAAACTAGAGAAGGATCAGGGTAAAGAGGTCTTAGATAAACACATATGGTTGGAGCAAAATGAACTGTGTGCTAATAGGGGATATGGGGAGGCAACTGTTTGTCAGGAGCTGAATGGAGTAGTGTGGACCAGGGTTTAGCGAAGGGAGTTTAGCCTTTACTGACCTCTGAGCTGGAACAAAAAAAGCCATGTTGATTAAGAGCGTCATTTTATTCAGGAGGTGAATCAAAAGAAACAAGCTTGTTAATATGGAAAACCAATTAAGAAGCAGAGTGCTTGAGAATCTCCAAGAGGAGGGGGGAGAGAGAGAAAAGAGGGGTGTGGGGGGGTTGTGCATACTCTACCGAGCTCTGCCATTGTCTGTATTTGTACTAAATGGTCAGTTTGAGTAAGTCATAGTGTTTAGCGTGGAAAGAGAGAGTGAAAGACGCACACACACATATGTAACACACATGGGTGCTGAGCGTGTGTGAGGCCATGGGGATGTTGGGAAGAATGGAGGGATGTCACGCTTTGTTTTTCTGCCTGTTGATTCTGAATGTGACCAATTAGTGGAGCAGAGAGACACAGTGTGGGAGAGGAGGAGGAGGAGGGAGGAGGAGGAGGGAGGAGGGTCTCTTTCACCGTGAGAGTCTGTGGCCAAGCTCTGAGTCAGAGAGGGATGAAAGAAAAAAAATGGGGCAGGGTACAACATAATGAACATAATGACAAACAAAAGAACTTTTCAGTCATTCGGTCGCTTTCCTCTGACCCCCCAACTCCGTTCAACAACTAGACTGTGAACCGCTGAAAGGCCAGGATGTGTTTCCTTTTTTCTGATCTCTACTAAGTGAGGGAGAGCCTGCTTTCATAAAAACTTTAACACATGTGTCTCAAAAGCACCTTCCAGCAAATGCACGAGTTCTACAGTTCTATGGAAGTGACATACAGCTAAGTTAGTTCATGCATTTTCCATCTGTGGATCTAAACTGTTACACCTTTCCCTTCTTCATTTAAGTTTTTTGCAATTTGCTTGTTATTCTTTAGTGTTTGTGTCCATAACCCTCTATCGGGCAAGTGTCTATTTTTGGTCATTTTGACACGAATTATAAGACAGTGACTGTAACAGTTATAGTGAGTCATCAATCTCAGGTCCAATGTGGTCTACAGGGTCTGTAAGGTCCACCTCTGCATGAACAGTGAGTGGACC
>JAPQRP010000016.1:10368397-10383335 GCA_037367295.1 Apogon hyalosoma | reverse complement strand
CTAATGTAAGGAATGATGTTCAAAGGGATCATGTGGATGTGGACAGGGGTCTGGATCAGCACTGATGTTGGTCTAAAGCTCTAAAAGTGATGTTCTAATGTTCTAAAATACATGTTCCTTTCAGGTTACATGTATTTTCATATTTTTTAATATATACTTCTTGGTAGGGCTGGGTGATAAAACGATAACGATATATATCGCAATATAATTTTTCCTCGATAGAAAACTGAGACATGCCCGATACATTTTCGATAGAATTCATCCGTCCATGTTTTGACAGACATGAGAACAGCCAATCATAATTAAGTAGCGCCACACCGAACCAATCATGCTAGAGCCACGTCAAGTTGCACACAGCACAGGTGTAAGAGCAGCTGCAGCACACATGCTAATGGATGGAGGGGTTGAATAAAGCGGGGGGAATAGTTCGATGAGGGCGGGACTTCTCCATAAATATTGCAACATATGCATTTCTTTCTTTTTCTCTCTCTCTCTCGCTGATGTCTTCACAACTAACTTATGAGTAACGGAAAATTTAAGCTTGACAAAAAACAGCGATTTGATTTATATCATTATACAAAATCAATGTAATCTGATACGTAAAAAATTATCGTGATATGATTTTTTTTTCCATATCGCCCAGTCCTACTTCTTGGATATTTTTTTTGCCACTTGCGGTAAGGAACTAAATATGGTAACTTCAATGACCTTGATTTTTTACAAGACAATAAAAAAAAAAAAAAAAAAAAAAAAAAAGGCTTGTTATATCCTGCAATAACACACTAAGGTTGAAATTTTAAATTTCAGAGTATGTCTATGAGTGAACTATAAAGGGTTAATAATATATTAATTGCTATAAGTAAGAATCTTACATGTAGGTGGCAACTCACCTATGCAGATTGAGACTCCCTGTCCTAAAAATGACAGTTTAATTATTGCCTAAAACTGACCTTAATTGTAAATGTTCATATATTAGGTGACTTTTTGAACCTGTTTATGAAAACTCAGACGTGTCAAAGTGTTACTGCATTCTGTGAGTGTTTGTACCTGCTGCAGGTCGGCCATGGAGTACAGGTGAATGTGCTGTAGCAGGTATTCCCTGGGGAAGATCCTGTAAAACACATACAAATACATTTAATGCAGATATTTAAATGTGTTGGGTTTTTTTTTTTTCTTTTTGGAATTTTTTATTTTTGGAACAGCAGTTTATATCACAGAACATAACATATATAATATCAAGAGCAGTTTTGGATCCACTGCCATCCACATATTTTAGAAACTGTCATAATTATATACAGATTGGGAGAGAAAACATGTACAAATTGACAAAATACATAAAATAAGTGAGAAGGGATTATATGAGGTTAAAAACTATAATAAATGCAAAAACAATGAGAATAAGGTAAAGTCAAAGTTACAGTTCAGGCTTCCACAAAATCTGGTTGTAAAGGCTGAATATACTCGACCCATTTGGTTTAGAGTTTAATAAAAACAGTTTTCTTAAGACGAAGAGAAAAAGTAATTATTTTCATTAAATAAATGTCATTCACTATATCTCTCTGCTCCTGTATAACGGGGGGTTCAGGAAGCAACCATCGTCTGGTGAGTGCTTTTTTGCAGGCAACTATCAAAATATGAAACAAATATTCATCTGATCGCCCTTTGCTAAAGTCAGCATTCCCTAAAAATAATGTGGGGAATTGCAAGGGTAAATCAAATTTAAATATGTTTTTTAAAGCTCTATTAACCTCTGTCCAGAAGGGTCGAATCACAGGGCATTCCCAATATATATGCCAGTGGTTTGTTTCCAGAGACCCACACTGTCTCCAACATTTGGCATCACCTGCAAAGTGTGCTTTCCGCTGGGGTGTAATTAAAAAACAAAAAAAAAAAAACAATACATTTCCACCCAAACTCCTGCCAGACATGAGAGTTAGTGCATTTCCATTGTGATTTACAGGTGTCCAACCAAACTGCATTTGACACTGAAAGATTACCTTCCCTTTCCCATCTATCTTTAATATATCCTGTATTGTGATATTTTTTTGTCACCAACCCTTTGTAGAATCGAGAAATAACACCTTTATTAATATGATTTTGCTAGGCATCACAAAATATTTTCAATATAGGATCGTCTAATTCAGTTTTGTTTCTGATGCTGTGCTCGAAATAGTTACGTATTTGGAGGTATCTATAAAAATCATTTAAATGTGTTTTTGTCAAAATAACCTAAACAATTATGGACCTGTTTTACCATTAAAGACACCCAGGTGCAATGTGAAGTTATTCTCTCAATTTACATCTTTATAATACACTGAAGGAAAAATATATTATCTATATTATCACCTTGCAGTTTGCCAACTACGGTCAAGAAAACACTCATTCCATTGAATCATCATCAATCATCAGGTGAAATTTGTCACAGGTAGGGGATGGATGGACAGATAATACAAAAACATACTGCTTCCAGCCACAGTAGTTAATGCAAAGATAATCTATAAAAAGGTAAAGTGAACTATGTGGTATATAGGTAAAAGCTATTTGTAACTTTAATTATTTGTTCTTCATCACTGTCTGGCCATCACACGAGATAAACTGCTGGACCATTGTTTTGAACCCATATTAGATAAACCTGTTCAGCACTAAAGCAAAAATAATCCAATCACATGGCAGCAGCTGGTTGTGTTTAGACATTTGGACATGGTTAAAAAGATCTGTAAATGGACAGGAACGGCCATTTAAGTGACTTACAACATGACATGGTTGTTGGACAGGCTGGTTTGAGTATTTCAGAAACTGCTGATCTACCAGGATTTTCACACAACTATCTCTAAGGTTTACAAAAAAAGTCTAAAAAATGGAAATGTCCACCAAGCGGCAGTGCTCGAGTGAAAATAACTTGTTGATGAATGGCCAGACTGGTTTAAACTGACAGAAAGGTGTCAGCAAATCAAATGACCATCGGTTACAACTGAGGTATGTAGACGAGCATCTCTAAAAACACAACTCACTGAGCTCTGAAGAAGATGAGCAACAGCAGCAGAAGATCACACCAGGTTTCAGCGAAGAACAGGAACCTGAAACGGCCTTTAACACGATTGGACAACAGATGTTTGGAAAACCTGGTCTGATGACTCAAATCCTACTGCGACCATTTGGTTGGTAGGGCAGAATTTGAAGTATGGATCCATCTCACTATCTTGTAATGGTGTCAGGGATATTTTCTTGGCAAATCTGGCATCATTTTAATGCTACAGTGTACAATGTTCTACAATTTCTTAGAAACTATTTGCTTCAGATATTAAATGTGCCAAATAAAAAGTGCTAAATCTTATATACTTTAATAAGATGAATCAGAAAACAAATTACAAAAGCGCTGGTTAGCTCATGTTTTCAATATATATGATGGTGTGTTATTACACATATATGTTGGTTTATGTACATTTATACAGTGGATTTATAAATGTTCCACTAGAAACAACCTGTAAAGTGAATGTATTGTAATGTGCAAACAGTAGTCACTTTTCCATTGGATATGAGGAAAACTTTACCAATATTTACTAAATGTCGAAAAAGAGAAGTGTGTAATGTCAGCTTTTCATTAAATCACAAATGCGATGATTTGTTTATTTATTATCACGAGATGACACGAAGTCATTCCATAAACATGGCAACGAATGCAATATCTTGTTGATTTATAGATATACCCCTCTATCCTGTATTAAAGTAAAAAATGATTCAGTTTCCTGGTGTGTCCACACATACGGTGCCATGTTTCTTTAAAAACTCTTCTTTTTCGCTTGTTATAAAGTCCGTCAACATCCATTTTCTTTTTTTTCTTTTTGTTTTTAATTCATGTGACTCTAGTTGTGGAAAAAGGTTTTTCCATTGCAGTTTTGTGCAGTATACTGTTTGCACTACCCCTGAAAAACCACCTCTTACCAGTGCAAAAACTTTTAATTGAAAAACTAGAGTTTGGGCGAATTTGTTGTTTTTCCATTAGGTACATTTTTTTTAAAACATTTTTCAACATAAGTTATATTTGCACAATTTGAAGGTCAATGGAAAAGCAACTAGTGTTTTGAGGTAGATCTGTAGCTCTGAGACAAACATTCCTTTTGAATAAAACCCGTTCTCTCATTAATTCTCAGAATTTAACATTTTGGCCCAAGACTGTATCATAGAAACTACAACCAACTAGCACTTTTGACTTCACTTCTCTTTATTAGTGACTCAAATTTGGTAAAGTTTAACTACTTTTATTCTGGAAGCATTTTACCTGTAGACCAGTGCTATCAGTATTATCAGTGACCATGTCCGTCCCTTCATGACCAAAGTGTACTCATCTACTGATCCACTTCTAGCAGGATCATGTGCATGCCGCAAAGCTCATCTCAAACTGCCTTCTTGAACATGTTCAGTGTACTCAATCTTGTACAATCCAATGGTGCACCTTTGGGATGTGGTGTAATGGGAGATTTGCAACGTTGATGTGCAGCCAACAAATCAGCAACTGCATGATGCATGCAACATCAACTTGGGCCAAAACCTCAGAGGAATGTTTCCGGCATCTTGTTGAATCTACGCCTTGAAGAATTATGGTAGTTCTGAAGGGAAACGCGGGTCCAACCCAGTATTAGCTAATTAAGTGACTGGTGAGTGTTGTTACAGGCTTTTTGTGTTCTTCCAGGAGAACAGAAGACAATCTTGAAGTGATAAAACAGGACTGGTGGTGTTAAATCTACTCCTGCTTTAAGCTATTAAAGTAATGGATTAATGTCAGTACAAAATGACTGATGACCCTATTTCCACACGACTGGGAAGCACAATTAGTGTGGAACCTAAATGTGCATGTGTGAAAGCAAGTCTAGCTCTAAATTGCCCCAACACAGCACAGGTTCAGTCTTGTTAATCTATAAATATGAGCACATTGTGTACTTACACATGAACATTACACTGAGTGACTTAATGTTTAACCGCCAATCTTTCAGCCTCGTGCAAATAATGAATGTTAATGTAGAGCCAGTAATATTCCATCTTCCAGGTTATTTCCCCAAACGCAAACAGAGTGAAGAGTGTGTGCATTTGTTTGTGTCAGAGCTCCTATCAGACCGCTAAGATGGATGGCTCCATGTTAAATCCCATCTAAGCTGTGATGAGTGACCAAAACACAAGTATGTGTGTTCGTGTACAGTATGTGCGTGCATGTGTCGTATGTGTGATCCAGACACCTCGCTGTGATAGGCACCACTGATAAACCACTATGTTTGGCATGTAACCAATGGTTACCAACATGGCATTCAGTGGAAAAAGCACGCTGAAACACACCGACAGACTCTCACACACATGTACAGGCTGTTGTTAGTCAGCGTCAGATGAACACACCCTACAAGTGTGTACTGATCTTGATAGAAGTACTTAAGAGCTGACACATATTAGGATTAGATTACAAACAGCAAATACACAGCGCAGGGTAAGAACCATCTGAATATATGCGGATTAGACCTGATTGTAAATTTTCCAGACACACCTTTGATTAAAAGTGTGTGTTCGGTTACCACTCAGAGATTGTGACCGTGTACAGAAGGAGGGTCCGAGTTGAGTAAGTGTGTGTGAACCAGCAAATATAGGAAGTCCTGTAAATATATGCGTATGTTTATGCAGGTTACACGAGGATACACACCGCGGTCTAACACAAACCTAAATAATATATGTAGAATATATTTTCTATGTGTCATCGGGCTTGTAACGTTCATTTTCTGATGACACAATTGTCAGAGAAGTGTTGACACAGTTTTTCAGCACATGCAAGATAATGTTAAGAATTTTAGTGTCACATTTACATGAAGGAACTGTTGTAAACACAATAAGACTAGAGCTGCAAACAAATATAACAGGCTCAAAAAACCCAATTACAATGAAAACCCAAAGCCCTGCTGACCAAGGTTATAATAGTTCTGGACTTTTCATTATAGTTTAGTTTTATTTAGTTGTGACTCTTTTTTTCTCTAATTCAGTTAGTTTTAATTAGTTTTTAGAGCAGGTTTGCCAGTTTTATTAGTTTTCATTGTTTTCTAAATGCTTAGTTTTGGTTTAGTTTTTTCATATCTTTTATCTTCCTCGCAGTCATACTCAAATAAATCCCTTACAGGACTCTGCTACTTTCTCCCAACTTCAGTTTCCAGGTAGAGTGGGGATGAGAAGACGACGCTAAACCACAAGTGACGAGAAGTGACGGACTGTGAAGTGCCATATGGTGGAAATAAATCGATTTCATATCAATCTGACACTGACAAAGACGAAAACAAAGGGAATGTTATCCAGAATTTTTATACGTTTTAATTAGTTTTGTAAGCACAAAATACAGTTAGTCAGTTATCATTTTTTCTTTTAATTCTAGTTTTTGTGTATTTCAGTTAATGAAAATGTTCTTTCAATTCTAGTTTTTGTCATTTCCTTAGTTTTCCTGAACGATAATAACCTTGCTGCTGACCCATGTGAAGCATACCCATTGAATATACTGCCAAAGGTTCCTAACAGATTCTGAGGTATTGAGTTTTGCTGCAGTTGATAAATGCTATGCTCCAATGTCAGCTGCTTTTTTCAGCAACTCTGTTCATATTGTAAGTGGGAAGAAATTCCATGTACAGTCAGGGAATGGGAAGTATCTGGCTTGGTGGCCTCAGGATTACATCTGAACATCAAAACACCTAATTACACTCATTAATAGTCACCTTCCTGAAATAATATTTTGACAAAAATGACTTTTTTGCCTAAATCATGTCCTCCTGGTGCTGACCACCTCTGGTAAAATTACCTACATTCTTAGTTGAACGGATCATGTGATTCTACTCTGTAAGATAATTGCATTATGTCAAGAGTGTGACTCAGGCCTGGTTAAGTTTTTGCATTTCCTGAAAAACATGATTATATATATATATTTTATTTTAGGAAGGTGACATAGTATACTGCTGCACTGCACGGTCAAAAGTTTGAAAAGCTGTTTTTGTGTGAAAATCATGTACATCCACAGTAGCCAGATTAGTGTTTCCTTATTGTTTCCCATATTCAGTAAAACACCAGAGCGTCTACCATCCTGATGTTTAAACGCCTGAGTCAGAACCATACTGTGTTTTCTCTAACATATTGTACAAATTCTAAACTCAACGCTAAGGACAGTAAAACAGAAAGCAGTGAAAAGAAATTAGATTTAACACAGCAGGAGCCAAAATCACACAGTGGCAGCTGTTGTAATTCTGTTTTATTCATTTGAAATGAACATTTTTGGTTCCTGTTTATAATTTAGATATGACACTTGAAGATTTTATTTATTGTTCAAGTCGGCTGAGATGAATTTGATGCTGTACTCACTCACATCACCATTTTGCAAAAACTGCTTATCAACGAAATACTACGGCACTAAATCTGACTCATTTAAACACTGGTTTATGTTTGTGTTTTAGAACAGGTAAGACAGTTTTTGCAGGGAAGAAAGATCACTGCATGATGAGAGATATAAAAGACAGTAAATTATTGACAAAGCAGTGTTTTGGACTGCTGCTGCTGCTAAATTGCTTCTTGTGCCATCCTGCCTTTGGTCACACCATGTGGGTACATTTCACCAGAACATGTTTACCCTGACTGCAGCTTTAAGATCAATGAACACATACAACCCTGTCATACAACACAGCACACACCTTTAATCACCTGGTAACATCCTAGCAACCATTTTAACCTCTGCTATTCTTATGGTGTTTTCCTCCGACTGAAGTTCTGAAATAAAGTTTTATCTCAAACACTTAATGAGAGACTGAGGTGGTAAAATCAGAAAGAATTCTAACTATTTGGCACCAGAAAAGATGCCTTTGACTCCTCTTTTGACTCCCAGTTGTTGACAGTTGGTTTCACACTTGGTTTTACGCCATCTCCACACATACAGCATATCAGCTGGCTACAGTATGTGAACTCATCTGTGTATAATTTTACACTGCCACTTCATGAATAGGCTACATCCCTGTGACGTTCAGTAAAATTGCAGCACATTTTTAGATGAAATTTCTCTGTCCAAAATTGCTGACCTTTAGTGCAGAACTGAACCAAATCTAGACCGCTGTCGAAGAAAATATCCTGCATTTTGACAGACAGATGAAATCATACACTTCATAATAAGGTTTCCGTTTTAGCAGAGAGTTTATTTGCCGAGTTATGGCAAAGAGCATGTGTCATACTTAAGACAGCAGGATTCACTTTTATTTGAAGATTGAAAAAATAAATCAGAGAATTTTTTACTTTGAGTTGTATTTCAGTATGAAACATACGCCATACTCTGCCTGGTCAACTTCATTTCATGTGTAAATGTACAGTGCATCCATTCTTCACATTCAGGCTGTAACACATTCAAGACGAAATTGGAACAGTGGCAATTTGGAGCTCAAGATTAGTTAAAATAATGAAAAAATAACACAATGTTATGCTTTAATACAAATGCAGCATCCAGGAAAAGTTTTGTAATGGGCTGAGGATCTGCAGTTTGTCAACACATGCATGAGAAAATTATCTAATTATTGAAAAATAGGACCAATGTTCTATCAAGCATCAATAACAAGTTGAATTTGCGAGGTTGTTCTGGTGGTGCTATGTTAGAGTCCTGTGGTCTGGATGCAGGAGATAAATCTGCCAATAGAAGTGGATGGTACTTTCACTGGAGAACCTGACCAATTAAATGAAAGTCCATATATGACTTTATATCAGCGCTCAATAGTAACTATATTAATATATCTAACCATTTACATGCAATTCCAGCTATCAAAATATGGCCCATTATAAGTAAAAGGAATTTTTAATATTTCAGAAAATCATAAAAAATAAAAAAAAATCTAAGTTTCTCAAGACTGTGAACAACCTTCGTAGACATTGTTCCAATGAAAGTATGTATAAAACTTCTATTTAATCCAACCAGTAGTTTCGGAGAAGAACATTGTTGAAATGTAAACAATGGGTTTGGACCTTCAAGGTAACTCAAGGTCAAAGGTCATGGACCCAAATGAAAGTCCATATATGACATACTATCAGTACTCAATAGTAACTATACTGATATCTGTAACCATTTATATGTTATAAGCCATTAACATATGGCCCATTATAGGTAAAGGACAATTTTTAGTATTTAAAAAATTCGTCAAAAATGAAAAAATCTCAAAACTGTAGACAAACTTTGTACCCATTGTACCAAGGAAGCTACATATGCAACTTGAAATGAATCCAACCAGTAGTTTAGTCAGAGAAGATTGGTGTTTGACGAAACTGCTAACGAAGACAATGGCGATGATGGACACAGCGCCTTCACAATAACTCATGGTTTATCAACCGGTGAGCTAAAAACAGTTGTGTTTAAAGTTCCTAAAAGAAATACAAGCAGGTATCTGGGTATTTCACAAAAGTGGATTATAATATCGCTCTTTTCTTTTAAAATGTCATTTCTCCACACCATCACCACATGTTCTTATTTGTGGTGGTTATACGTTATATGGTGGTTATAAAGTAAGTCAATGGAACAATGTTATCACATAGCAGTTTCCTCATATTATGTAGGTCTGGTGAAGAACTTTGAACAGGGGGACATGGTGTGAGAAGTGAAAAAAAAACTGAAACATGACAGAAAACTGCATTTACTTTAAGGCCCAAACAATCACGTATGTCATTTATAAATGTAATTCCACGCTGCTGCTATAACTCAGAACACTACATGACCCACTTTACCTAAAACACACACAATCATTGCATACTGAGTCCAATGCATTAATAATTTCTGTGTGTGTGTGTGTGTGCGTTCCTTTCTCTACGGCAGATATGTAAAAAAAAAAAGTTTTATACGGCTGTTTTGGTTTTTTTTTAACTTGACTTTTTTTACACTTGTCTTTTTTAAAATTGTTTTATACTTATACTTTATTTTTTAATATTTAATTGATGCGTTTAACTTACAGAATGTACGACCAAATTACAATGCAGTGTACAAAGGTATTTTGCTATGACAATAAACTCTATTCTGTTCTGTTCTCTATACGTCTCCTCTGCAACATCCTCATATGTCCCAGCGTCATAAGTCTGAGTTCACTGTTAAGGTCAAAATGGCGCTCTCTGACTTAAAGCCTTCAGCGTCTCATGTGGTCGTGTGTATGCGACTGTGTGTCTGTAGCTCTGTGCTTGAATGCATCTTCCCCTTTCCTCTTTTGAAACAGACTGATGACTTAGGGAAGGTTTTAGTGCCATGGCCCTCATCAATCCTGCACTGTTTGGAAGTGGTGGGGCACTAGCTAGCACTCGCTAATGGGACAAAAGTAAACACAGAACGCAATGATGCTGCTCCACTCTGCAATGAGGAACAACTCCATGCAGCACAGGATCTTGCAACCAGTGGTTCAAGCCTGTTAATTCTGCTAAAAATCATACTAAAATATTAACATGTTACTGCCATAAAAACAGTTTTTTGTGCTGTCCTAGTGTCTTATTTTAGAAGCAATATCTGACAAGGTATGTACAACATGCAGCGAAAGAAACTAATGATATGCATTCTGAAAAAAGATGAAATCTTCAAAAGTTCATTCTACAAGTGAAAAGGTAGTTCTAAGATTTAACCCTTTACCTTCGCCTTAAAAAATGCATAGATGAATCAGGATGTATTAGTGACCTGTGCTGGGGCAAAAAGAGCATCCATCAGCTCCGAGACGAGGCTTTCAATGCAGGACCCCCCTCACATAAACAGTCAGACGGGAACACACTCACGCACGCTCACATTTTTATGTATATGCAGTGTATGTACACATAGTAAAGCCTGCAGATCAAAGTTATGGTAATACAGTACACACACATAAACACACATTCTATTTGGAGACGAGAACAGTACGTTCATTACCTGAGGAAGATTATATATATATATATATATATATATATATATTTGTGTGGGTGTGTATTCTTTGATTTTATGTCTAAGTTTTTTGGAAATCCATAATGGAATAAAGGATCATGGTGACATTATCACTGCAAACAAAGCAGTACAATATACGTATGGTATACTGATACATATCGTTACTGTGACGAACAATTGTAACAATCAGTCATAAGCACCCTGACTACAGAGAGATAAAATGGAATTAATGCTGACTAATTCAATACAATGGGATCTTTCAGTTGGTGGGATATATATGAGAGCAGGAGAACATTCAGTCCTGAAAAATTATGTTTTGGAAGACGGAAAAAAGCAAACAAATGGATCTGAGCAACTTCGATAAAGGCTGACTTTGATAGCGACGACTAGGTGTGAGTATCCACAAAACAGCTGTTCTTGAGTGTGTTCATTGTGCAGTGGTTAGTATCTACTAAAAGGTGTCTAATAAAGGACAACCCAGTTTGAATCAATGTGAGCACTTATGCAATTTGCTAGATAAAAAAGCTGAACCATGAAAGCCCCACATCAGGACTTCACTGATTGCTGCTCATGTCCTGGTGCCAGATACAACAGCACATCCTCAGAGGTCTGGGGGAGTCTTGGCCTCAGGTCAGAGCTGTTTTGTAACTGTATAAAATGGTCATTAACTCTGCAGTTAGTCGGCTGGCTCCTGAATACAGAGCTTAACTCTGTCTTGAAGATCCCAGCCCGTCAGCCGGCAGTACTGTTTCTCTGTTTCATGTTTGATGCTTTATTGTTCTTATATCGTTCACCTCTGTAATAAAAGCTTCATACTCTTTAACTCTCACACATGCTTAACTGGGTTGGGATTGGGTTGTCCTTCCTTAGACCACTTATGGCTGTGAACATTTGGACATGGTCTGATCGAGCCACGTGACCCTCAAAGTCTGGCTTCAACATTACTGTCACTCCACCTGTCTTTGGTCATAATATTTACAGCTGATCAGTGCATATATACCTAAAACATTATGACCATATTGGCCCCTGCTATAGATTTAATTTTATCATACATATAGACACACATCAGTTGGTGTTTTTTTTGGGGTTTTTTTTGTAACTTTGTTTTTTTGTTTTGTTATTCTACCTTTGTCTGTAAAGCACTTTGGGTTAACTTCTGTTGTTTTTAAATGTGCTACATAAATAAATTGTCTTGACTTGACTAATAGTGATTTGCTAATGCAGGTTTTTTCTTTAATACTCCAGAAATTCCCCTGAAGTCCCAGGTCATTTTTACTCATTGTATGGACTGTTTAAATCACAGATGCCAAACATATACCCCTCCCGCCACAGGGTCCAATCTGGCCCGTGGGATGAATTTGTAAAATGCAAAAATTACACTGAACATATTAACAATCAAGGATTTTAAAAATTATTTTAGTTCAGGGGCCACACATACCAGTAAGAGTGGGTTGGATCATAATAACCTATAAATAATGACAACTCCAAATTTTTCTCTTTCTTTTAGTGCAAAAAAAGGAAAAATACAAGAAAATGTTTACATTTATAAACTATCCTTTAACAAAAAAATTTGAATAACCCAAATAAATATGAACAACCTGAAATGTCTTAAAAGAAGTTAGTGTCATTTTACCAATATTCTGCCTGTAACTAAATGTTTTGTGTACTTGTAGCTCCACCGTGATCTGTAATTTGTAATGCACATGTGTAAATGATAAACAAAGGCATATTGTTAAAATTGCTATTATTTTTCTTAAGACATTTCAAGTTGTTTATGTTATTCACATTTTTAAATAAATTTTGCAGATGTAAACATTTTCATAATGTACTTGTAGTTTTTTTTCACTGTTATTATTTTACTGGTTCGACCCACTTCAGATCATATTGGGCTGAATGAGGCCCCTGAACTAAAATGAGTCTGACAGCCTGGTTTAAACTGAACGTGTGTGAATGAGTCCTCAGGGGTCTCAAACCACGAGAGCAGATTCCTTTAGAAAACTGCTACAGACATACATTACATCTTCACCTACCTTCGTCTGAGATCCTCGGCAACTGTTGCTCGGCAGCTGAACAGGTAGGCGCGCAGTGACTGGAGCTGCTGGCGGAGACGCAGCACTGTGCTCAGAGGCTCACAGTGTTCGTACAGACAAGGGTTGAGCTGTTGGACGTCCAGCAGGGGTTCCTCATACACAAACTCCAGGAACTCCTTGGCCTGTTTAGACACCTGTGGAGACACATATGCACTGTTTAAACCAGGAAAACACTCATAGTCAGTAGATATTTCATTATCAGTGTCTTATGTGGTCCATTCAGCTCTTTATATTCATTGTAGTACACTTACTAATAACAGGTGTTTCTAGTGATTTATCTACTGCATTTATTGTTTTCCCAAAAACTAAAAATCAAGAGCTCATTTCTATTTAAATACTTTTACTGATGGGAAAATTGGTATTTTAAGACGCTATAAGAATATAAAGCAGACAGACTACAACATGGCTTTCCTGATTATCTGTCACTTGTGAAGAAACTGGAGCCACATGATGGCATAGTGGTTAGCACTTCCACCTCACAGCTAGAAGCTTCTGAGGTCAAAGGCTACGTCCGGTTTCCTCTCAACTTAAAAAACAGGTGCATAAAAGTCAACCTCCCTGACCACAGTACTGATGTTGATCTGGAGTTGGTGCCCGAGTGCCTTCAATGGCAGCTAACTGTTCCTAATGTGTGCAATATGCTAATGATAACTGATAATACTAATGCTAGGTGCTCTGTGTGTATTAGGATCAGGAAAATGCAAAAACTCGATGTTCCTATGGTGATAATTAAGTGAGTTAACCTTAACAGGGCACATACAATGTCTATATCATTAATACAAGCAACTTAGTATGTTTTTAGAAGACCCAGAGTAAGAAAGTGCGGACTTTCCATGCTGCTGATTGTGTATTATTGGTGTGTTTTCATTTTCTTCCCCACCTTGTGCTTGTTTGTGTCCCAGTTGTGCAGCAGACGTGCTGGGATGAGGAAGGAGTTATCCTGATGGCAGCTCTGACAGTAATACCATCCACTGTAATAACAGACTTTGGCCTTTCCCCTGGACAGTCCCACTGGACGCTGACAACCTGCAGACGGAGAAAAGTGTTTAGAAAACCAACAGAAAAATGATCCATGGAGCACAAGCACATTCTGCAGATTAAATGCATACGATCTACCTTTTGCTGCTAGACATCTCCTGATGAAAAAGAAATCAGACAATGTTAATAACAGATCCATTACTTCTGTTATTATCATTCACAGTAAAACCTGTTATATACACTATGTGACTGAACTTCACTTGGGAGATTTCCCATCACTCCTCCAAGGACTATTGCTGCTTTGCTTTCATGTCCATACAGAAGCTTTGATTTTTCTTCTTTTGTACAGAGAGACTAGATGCTAAACTCTAATTCCAACTGTATTTTTATAGTCATCACCAAATTTGAGTTGATCTCATCAAAATAACCTTATCCCAACCACTAATGCCAGCTTGGTTCAAGACCAGCAAAGTATCAGTGCAGCTCCAAAACCAGTTTTCCTGGCTGTGCACTAGTATCAAAAACCGGTTTTAGAAGAACACTTTTTAGCGTAAAAACCTGCCAGAAATCTGCTCTGGAAGTTCCCTGATGGGAAAGGTGTATACAAGGGAGAGGCAAAAACTTCTCAAACAAATGTCAAAGACAAAGATAGTCCAAGACAGCCCCAGCACTTCTACGAAGACAGAACATAGATTGCAAAAGTTTTTAGACTCTACATTTGCGGAAGAAATTATTGGACCATCAAAAACAAAGGTTATGCAATCAAGTACTAACTCCTGTGTGTCTCATGTGACTAAAACAGAAAACATAGAATGCCTAAAAGCACTGTTTTTGTCAGTACAATGCCATAGATATTGATGTAAAAAATTAAGTGATTTTGGTTATTATCAAGAAAACATGGAAAATGGATAGATATCAGCTCTGAAATGAAACTACTATGAGCTTT
>JAPQRP010000016.1:10353452-10366907 GCA_037367295.1 Apogon hyalosoma | reverse complement strand
TTTTCCCAAAATGTAACCACATCTATTCTGGGTCACTGGCAATTTATAAACCCAATTTGGTATGAATTCAACCAATAATTTTGCTGGTAGAGTGTTAACAAACAAACCAAAAGTGATAACAGTAATAGTCATTACAGTGATATATGTAATACGCAATATAAGTATGTACGTAAGTAATACTAATAAAGCGTGTGCAATAAATAACATTTGTGACGACTGGTTGATCTTAATCCTTTAGTGTGACTACTACATATCATGTATGTGACGTCTGTAATTGTTTGTTTTATTGAGAGTTGAGCTTCATTATTGTCTTTGATTCAATGTTAGTAGTCTCCTTTTTAACACAGTCTTGGTCCTTGCTGTAGTCACAACACAGGACTTCAATAAGAAGGTGTTTTGTAGACTGAAAGGACCAACAGATGCTCTGCTCTATTTAGCCTGACATGCGTCCCACTGCCTGCTTTGTCTTCAGGCTCTTTAAAGTTCAGTGTTCACCCAAACAACCAGACCTGGTCTATGATCAGAGACGCTGCGACAGGTGTCCCTTATCCACACAATCTAAGAAGACACGGGATCTGGAAGGAAAAACAGCCGATGACGAGACGCAGACAAGAAAGGAAGTAGAAGATAGTTATCAGGCGTTTAGGAAAACAGAGAACTGGAAAGCTACAGAAAAAGACAACAGGCAGAGGAAGAGGGATGTGTGTCAGCAAGTTTGTCAGCAAGATGAGAAACAACAGAAAAAAAAAGAGGACGGGAAAAAGAAAAGACTGAGTAGGAGGCTATGGAGAGATGGGAGAAAAGAAAGAATTATATGAAAGAGAAGGAATATCAGATCAAACTTCAATGGTGTAATCAGCACTAAGCTGGATTCTCATTTTATCTCAGTAAAAACCCTCCTGTCAGACACGCAGACTCCATGATGGACTGAACCAGGACCACAACTCACAATGAGCGCAATGACTTTAAAAGATCACGGAAAACAAAGTCATGTCTGTCAATGGTCCAGCATTACCTTCAAATGACAGATTATTTAGATTCTATTATGCAGGGAACACAATACGGCAGCGACTGTATTTCAAGGGTAATATTTCCCTTTTCATTCCACTACAGTTAACAAGTAACTATTTACATTAGTTCAAGCAGCTACTGACAGTGTTGAGCATTTATGTTACAGCTACAGTGCGACACACTGTATATGAGAATTTATATTTGTTAGAAATGTAAAGGAACATGGTTTATATAGCTTGTCTCATTTTTATATTTCTTTAAAAAACTTATTTTATTCTTTCCTTTAAACTGATTAACAGTTTTTAATTCATCTGTTAGACTATTCCAGAATTTATGATTTTGTGATTGAAACATACATATATTTTACACTTGTTCTTTTAAATTCAGTTTACCTTTTAGATTATATGCCCCCTCTCTCTGAGAACAATTTCTGTATTTTATTTGGAAGTAATTTATGTCTTGCTTTAAATATAAGCTGTACTGTTTTAAACTGAATCAAATCTGGAAATTTTAGAGTTTGTAATCTTAAAAAAAGTTTATTTGTATGGTCTCTATATTTTGCTTTATTTACCAGGATAGTAAATATATAAAACAACAACTACAGCTGCACAACAAAAAACACCTCAACAGCTAAACCACTTCTAATTTTTTTTTACATTTGCTGTCATACTGCAGTACTGACAGTGGACTGATGTGCTCTGTCATCATCCTCCCTATAGACACATCAGCACATCTGAAACATTCAGCTCATTTCAATCCTTGTGTCTTCTGTTTGGTTTTCTTGATGATAGCCCTGTAAAGCTTCCTGCAATTGGTCTGAAAGTCTGAACCATCTAAACAGTGTTTTAACCCTGTAAATAAACAGAACCATTGCTTGGATTGGTCAAGACTGAGAGCACCTCGTCTGGTCAGGCCAACGACCAGCTGTTAGTTCTGTTCCATTTCAAATAGCAACTCTTGTTCAGCTCATACCAGAAAGTTCAGGAATTTGCCCAAAATTGTTGTAGCCAATATAAAGTCAACCTGTGTGCAACTGTATAATTGTGAAAGGGTGCAAATTAAAAGTCAAAAAGTCAGTTAGAAACACAACTGAAAATGCACAGTAGTCTGATCATGCAACTCAGTCAAATCATGATTGTCTATATTGTCCACGCTCCTCATGAATGCTTTAGTCCTGCATGTTGCAAGCTTTTTCCACCACTCAGGACACTGTACAACAGTCAAAACCAGTTACATTTTGTAAATGTTTCCAGTTGGTGATATTCTGTGGTTGTATTTGTGGCATTAGTGCTGGCTCCTGTATTTTGTTTCTGTATTGAATCCACTGTTACTTTATGATTGTATTGTGTATTTAAGTATTCTTTGTAAAGGCTGCAATTAAGCTTTGTATGGCAAAACACGTGGATGCAAACACGCTGTGTTATAAATATAAAAGAATTGATGAAGAGTCGATGGAGGTGGGACCTTTCTGTGTGGAGTTTGCATGTTCTCCCTGTGTCTGTGTGGGTTCTCTCCGGGTACTCCAGCTTCCTCCCACCATCCAAAGACATGCACTGATAGGTTAATCAGTTCATCTAAATTGCCAATAGGTGTGAATGTGAGAGTGATTGTTTGTCTCTATATGTCAGCCCTGTGATGAACTGGCGACTCATATATTGTGTACCCCGCCTTCACCCATATGTAACTGGGATAGGCTCCAGCGACCCCCATGACCCTAGTGAGGATAAAGCGGGTTCAGAAAATGAATGAATAAAAGAATCAAATCAAATTTAAAGTGAACAGGTGAAAAAGTAAGCAGCGTTTACTGATAACCCCATCCTGTTGCAGAACACTTCCTGTTCACCAATAGCCTGTCCACACAGGGATTCACTTTGAGTCTGAACTTTCAATTTTTTGAAAAATGTGTCAAAAATTATTAAAAGTTTGTGAAATTTGAAAAGAACTGGTGTAATAGTGTCCGGGAAATCGGTTGGACAAAAATCTCGGATGGGCGGAAAGACAGATGGAATTGATGGTATATCTATATACCCCTGCCCACTCCAGAGGGTATAAAAATATAAAACCAAGCATTATTAAGACAGGAGAAAGAGTCCATTCCGAAGTAACACTCGATCGAGCTAAATTTAGCAAACATTTCAATTCACTTCGTCTAAAGGCAAATTCAGAGTTGTAGTAAATAGAAAACACATCCCTAGTAAATGGTTTTGATGCTGAACCTCATATGTCATAGCAGCAGACATATTCATTACATTCCTTATGATACGTTAGGAAACAAGGCAGCAGCGCTGTCTAATCTTCTCAGACGACCTCTGACTGAATACATGCAGTATGTGTAGTTCACGTCGACGTAGTCTACTTTGAGCAGTGAGCTCATTCTGTTGTTGGGGTGGATGCTCTTTGACTAAACCACAGTCCACTGGTGTGGAGCCAGCGGGCCGAGGGGACGCTCAACAGTGAGAGGAACACCGTGTCACTTCGAGGAAAAGGCTGACCACCAGGCCGGCTCATTGGGCCAAATGCGGCTTCCAGTTTGAGACCGGAGGAACAAAGAGGCATATGTATGGAGCCTGAAAACATATGCAAACTAAATGACAACCTACAACCTTAACCTCAAATTCTATATCATGTGGACAAGAAGTGAACACACCCACACATAAACGCACACGGTGGCAAATAGACCTCGGCCGCAGCTGAGGCAGCCTGTAATGTGCACAACGGGCAATAAGGCCTCAACAGAGACTGTGGGCCCATGGGAGGAAACAAACATCAAAAAACACAGCACACATGAATCTGATGCTGACCTGATCCTGACCCAAACCACAACAAGAAGCAAACTACCATAAGAACAGAGCTCACTGTGCAGGAGCATGGAGGAAGTTTCTGTGGACTGGATCAATGGCGTTCCGTTTTACAAAAACATTAGAATTACTGCCTTGTGGTTGTATGTTGTGTGTGCTGTGTCCTCCAACCAGATGGAGTTTACATCCATGTCTATCCGGACTCATATAATGTAATACATGGAGCAAAGTGGAAAATCAAACTAACCATGAAAATCCAAGTTTTTGTTTTGTGAGGAACTATTTTTTTTCCCCAAGGACAGTAATTGCAGTGGAGAGGCCTCCACCACAATCAGAACCCAGGTCTGTCCGTAGACAGCTGGTAACACATAACATTAACTGGTTCAGAGTAAGTTACATCTGAATTTTGAAAGTGATGGTCAGAAGAACTTTAACAGTATTTTTACTGTTTTTCATGTACTATTTCCAAGGGGACATTTTAGTTCAACTGCATTCATGGACATGTTTGTCCCTGAAATGACATTTTCAAATGTAAATAGTATGAAATGCAAGTAAAAAATACATAACCTGGTAAAGAGGTACTGCCCTCAACAAACTGTGATTATAGTTTTTCTATATGCACGAGAACTCATCTGCCCACAGTTATATTTGTGTGCAAGGGTGGTCTTCCAGGGTCTCAGTGACGAGTATGTAATATGCCATGTACTGTTTGTTTTTGGGGGGTTTCAAACCATGGACATGTAAAAATCCTTTTTTTTTTTTAATTCAGTCTTTAAAACTTCACTAATGTGTGTTTATCCACTAGACAGTGATTTAACAGCTGATGATCCTCTTCTACCATCTGTAACAGACATACTGTTCATACAAGTGCATCACAGTTTCAGTGGTTAGATTTAGGGGGTGATTGCATTGCACCAGAAGTCTAAAAGATGTGAAAAATTGCCACAAAAAAAACTTAAAGATAAAAACATTACAGACTTAATGTAAAATCTGGCCTACATCATTCAAATCCTGCAAAGTCTGTGGTTTAAAAAAACATAAAATAGGCCTAGAAAAAAATCAGTTGACTGTGTTGGAATATATTTACAACTTCCTTGTGTTTCAAGGGTTTTTCTGTTGTTCGGAACTGAAGGGAAGTGGGAATATGCACTTATAACCAGGACATGATGGAGATGTTCATTGACCTTAGCTCAGCAGAGGTGAATGTCACCACAGAGTCTCTCATCGGGAGCATCCTAAAGCCCCAGACCTGCCTGGAATGTCAGGGCACCCTGAGGTGTTCAGTGTCCTCTGCTTTATGCAGAGTACTACTTTAAACCCCCAAAGGCTGAGATACAATTAGGTGTCAGCAGTGCTCACCATTTTGACTAAATGACTGATTATAGAGAGCTGAAATCCACCCCCCTCTGGTGGTGCCCCACAGACCTGGTTTTGGAAAAAATAAATCTATTATACAGTCAGTGATGACAGATGAGACATATTTTGATGCAGTTTGAATTATACCATTTACACATATAGTGACTGTCAATTTAAAACATTATTTTAGTCCAGAAACTAATAATAGAAATAATTTAGTTCACAGTGTGAGGTAAAACTACTGAACTACTATCAGTGAAAATGTGTAAATATCACAACTTCCAGTTTGTTCAGAGTTGCTGATGATGTCTCTGCAGCTTGAACATGAACAGACCTGTATGATTGTCACCTCGTTTAATACTTGTATTTACCAACCTGACGTTGGTGGCATTTATCACACGATGAGAGATGCAGTCCATTTAGCAATTTACCACAAAGCTAGATGTTTCTTTACTGTCTTTGCCGCAAACCATGACTATCTTGGCTCATAAAATTATGACAAAATTATAAAAGTAAAAGTATAAATGGAGGGAAAATTAAAACAGGACCAAAAAAATGATTTTTTCTCTCACTATTGACTCTTGTTCAATTTTTTCTGAATTTAGGAGCCATGTGAACCAGAAGGAGCAAGACTCTATTTGTGCACATATCTAGTTACTCGTGAGTCTAATTCATGTGAACACCAGGAGAAAAGTTGATCATTTTATTAATCATTTTTAACCATGACAAACACTCCACAATGTATATTTTGAGCTCATAAGAAACAGAATATAGGATCCTTGTTGTTTTTTTTTTTTTTACCATCAGGATTTAATGCTGCTTTTTTCTGTTTTCAAACTATGAAAACTATGTTTTCAAAACTTGACTAAGTCTTCATGTCTTCTACAGCCAGTGTACTCTCACACACACACACACACACACACACATACACAGTAACAACTGCTTGTTCTACACGTCTCTGATCTTTTCCGGGTGTTTCTGGGAGGGGGGAAGAAAGAAGGACGCAAGGAAAGATGAATGGGAACTCAATCGTGGCTCAAAGGTCTGCCGATTGTACGGCGGCTCTCTGTAGTGGGAGTGGGTCACTTTGACCTGCATGGGGTGTGTGCTGGCTGAGAGAGAGAGCGAGAGAGAAACATATGAAAACACCTAGAGGGAGGGAGGGAAAGAGAGTGACATCAGGGCAAAGAGGGGCTCACACTTTCATCTGTCCGCCACTGGTTCAAACCTCCACACCTCTGAATGTGTGTGTGTGTAATGTACGTGTGTGTGTGTGAATTGAACCTGAAAAAGGCGAGAGAAGCCTGAGCTTTGATGTGTCTCATTCACACCGACCAAACACTCGAATAAAAATGTGCACAAATGGAGAGTCCCATGTGAAAGACCGTGTGTGTGTGTGTGTGTGCAAAAGAGAGTTATAGAAAAAGAGAAAGAGAGACACTGTTTATCTTTTGATGTGAGCCCACCTCCTACTTCCTCGATTCCTTCATATTTGCCGGTTCCCACTTCACCCAGAGCCTGCCCTGTCCAACAGATTCACAGGCCCACAAGGGGGCCTGAGAACGTGCTCCGGTACCACAACAGGGTCACAAAAACCTACGGACACACTCTGCAAAGTGTGTGTGTGTATTTGTGATGAGGGGTGATGGGGAGTCTTCACGGTCTTCAAACAAAATGCTAACAGTTTCCTTCAAAAGGGCTCAAAAACACAGCTATTCCTCCTGTAATTAGATGAATACATTTTACATTTTGATGTTAAATAACCAATCACTGGATATGTATGGACGGACATAACATGCATATGCAAAGATTGGACTTAAAACAAGTTCAAAGAGACATCGGTGGATGCTAAAGTAGAATGTGCGTCGCCATCATCAAGACACCTTTTTTAGAGCAGTGGCTTTATGGGCCTCTGATCACATACGCATTTAGGTTCCTGTATTTAAATGCGTTAATATTCATTATTCCTTCCTTGTCACCTAACCTGCCGTCATTAATTAGAAGTGAGTCCAGTTCCAGCTCAGACTGGATGTTTAGTATTGACATGTTATATCAAAATCATTCCATTTATTTTATTTAAGTGGCCTCACTCATGGAACAGTGAGGCATAAAGGGGGCATTTAGAGCTACAAACCACATTTCTTTTTATTATTAATTCATCTGTGGAATATTCTGAGGCCTAACCAATTAGCCTTCTTCTCCAGAAAAATGTGACAATACAAAAAATTGTGAGTTTAGATTAGAACTCACTGTCACATCTGAAAACATACATAGAAAAGTCAACAGTTTATCAACTAATCAGCTACATTTCCACTTATCATTGCAGCTCTAGTAGCGTGATTCTACATTTTTCTAGTCTTCTTTTTTTCTATGTTCTTTTTACTGGATTCAAGGTAAAAAAAAAAAGTGACAGTCATAGAAGAAAAAAACAATACTTTTGGACTTTCCATATGACATATATGCAATACCCACCCCATCCTTCCCCCCACCCTACAAAGTACATTTTTCTCTTCTGAACAAATTTCATAAACAAATCACAATTTATTTAGTCCAACTTCCAGCGTATTCTGTCATTGCTGGCCTGTTAGTAACACAGCACAAATATAAAACAGCCAAGTCTGTGTGACTGAAACATGACGCGCTGCTGCAACTCTATCTGTTACTCCCCGATCAACGTAAAGGAAAGTACATGTATCACAGTAAAAATGATTTGAGGATGTTGTCAATCAGACCACTACACTGCCACTAGACTTGAGACACACACCATCACTCCCCACGTTACTCAGAATTCCCAGTTACTTGTCAATATCAGCTGCTGTTAATGCGTTACTATGATTACAATGCAAAAGTACTTTCCCCAGTGCTGCCTACACCTTCTTTGACTTAAATTCGTAAAATGTCAGGGATGCACATGCTACATGAGTTGAACATTTGTACAGCCTAATATTTGCTCATATCACCTAAGATCAATATTGGAATATAATATGTAATTTCACCAATGACAATAAGATATATTTATGTGTTTTGTTATATTAAAGGGTTTTACAATAAATTAAGAGTGATTTTGTACTCATTCACATATAATGTAATGTAGGGCTCAAAGACTTTACAATTGTTCTATTCTACTGTAAGTGTTCTGTACAATACTGTGTAAAAGTCCTTGGCCAACATTAGGATTGTTGGTTTTGTAAAGTTCTAATGACCACACATATGCATTTCTCATTCTCTGGATTAAGATATAATCTGTATACATGTGAAGTATGTACAGCAGGAAAAATAAAAGTTTCAAGGCAAAAACAGCTTCTGTAAACCAAAGTGGTCACATTTAGTGAGACTTCCCTTTGTACTTAACATGTCTTTAACCCAGTGGTGTCAAACAACTTTTAGTTCAGGGGCCACATACAACCAATCTGACCTCAAGTGGGCCAGACCGGTAAAATAATAGTATAACTTGTTTTAGCACAAAAAAGTATTCCATTTACAAACGATCCTTAAACAAAAAAATGTGAATAACCTGAACTTCCATGAACAACCTGAATTTTTTGCAAATTTGACTATATTATATCTCAGCTTATTATTTAGTCACGTGCATTACAACTTATAGACCACAGTGGATCCACAAATACACAAAACATTTAGGTACAGGCATCTAGAATTGAAAAATATAGAATTTAGCTTTGTGATCTATACAACTTGATAGTCAAAGTCTTTTGTGTAATCTTTGCAAATTAATCCTGGGGGGCTGACTGAACCCTTTGGAGGGCCAGTTTTGGCCCACGGACCTTATGTCTGACACCTGTGCTTTAACCCTTTTGTTTAGAGAATATGAAATTTATTGCATTCATTTTCTGATGTTTTATGTTTTATACCAGGCTTCAATCAACACGTGTTTATGCTGCTTCTTGTCATGGGTAACACTAAAAAGTGACTTTAACCTTTAGAACTCATTTAGTTCCATTTTTTGTGTTTCTTTTAAGGCTGTGCACATAATTCCTGTATTTTTTTTGTTGTATCTAAAGTAAAGACAATGAGAAATCAATATATATGTTCATTTCATCCCTGCAAAAACAAAGCTAAAAGACTTGTGCACAGAACTGTATATTACAAGAAAAAAATCCTTCCTTGCACTCCACACAACTTTGGAAAACACCTTTAAAAATATAAAATAACACCTCATTTACTTAAGCTGACTTACATAACAGTGCATTTAGAAAAGTTGCATTTGCAAATGTTAATGGTAATGGCAAAAAAAAAACGTTCCTCAGTTTCACAAATAAGATTTTACACTCACTCACTGATATATTTTTTCCAGTAGTAGCAAAGATGCCACAGGTAGTCTGGACTGATGTGGAAACTAAATTATTTCTTGGTTTCATTCATGAAAAAAACTTCAATGCCATGTTAGATGTAAAAACAGCATCAGGCTGCTCTTCTTCTTTTACTGCATTTATTACAGCCATAGTGCCACCTTCTGACGGCATTAAAAAGCCAACATTTTATTTTATAATTATTTGTTTTTATTTCTGTATTTATTAATCATATAGTTTATGGAAACAACATCTAAATGATGGCCAAGCAGAGGTGATGTAATGAGGGAGACACTTAAATATAATATTTAAACTCGTGACAGTGGCTCTGAAACAAGCATTTGGATAAAAACTATAAACCTATGAGACCACATGGGGATCTTTTTCAGGACCTGCAAAGTAACACTACAGGAGACTATGAAGGCGTACAGTCATCATTAGTAAGAAGGAGACGGGGAAAAAAACTGAGACAAAACGAGGGGAAAGCTGTGAGTTTGAATGAACAGTTAAAAAAAAGGAGGGAAATAAACGGACTGAGCAAGCAGAGGTGCACTCTGTATAGAAAATGGACGTATCCAGCTGTCCCTCCCATCCAGCTCTACCCAGAAAGCCTTCAATCAAACAACGACGATCAGGGCTGACCACTGCAGCATCCCCACGCCGCTTTTATTCCTTCTCATTCATTCATTCATTCATCCATTTTTTACCCCCCTCTTCTCCGGTGCTTTAAGCCCACCAATTATCATCAGTTGGCCCCAGACGGCCTCTGTCCTTGTTCCTGTTTCAGCTGGCCTTTCAAACAGCCCTGCATTAATAAGCCAGTTGTTACAAATAAAAAGGGAGGTGAGAGCTGATTATTCAAAAGCCTCCTAAGAGAGCGAGAAAGAGAGAGGGAGAGGAAGCCCATGTTTCGCACACCACGAGAGTAAAAGCACCGCCTGCCATTTATGGGGCTGTCCGAGGGCCTGCAATGGGGACTAAGAGGAATAATGAAAAGCAGCACATCATACAGGCGGTAAAATGGTCTGTGATATGAAACAGGGTGCAGGCTACGAACTGAGAAAGACACGCTAGCAGACACTAACAAGACGAGGCTTTTACTAAGACTGCATCAGAAGGTGTGCGCCGGTATTTTTTAATTAAATTAAACCATCTTGGCTTTAGCTAAGGCTACGTTCAGGCAGCAGGTTTTAATGCACAATTTGGATTTTTTGGTGAAATCCGATTTTTTTGTGTGTATATTATGCATATTACACATTAAATGCGACTTCTATTAGTTTGGAGTATGAACTGAATGTGACTCTGAAGAGGTCCTGATGTGATATGTGACCACGCAGGCATGCACTGTGTTTATGGAAGTAACACTCCTGGGACGCAGAATTATGACATTTGTCGCATTTCAATGACAAAAAGGTCAGATAAATGCGACCTGGCCATTCAGACTGAAGTTGCATTGCAAAATATCAGATATGTATCAGATTTAGGACCACATATGAAAGTGGCCTGGGTCAGATTTCAAAAAATCAGATTTGTGCTGTTCAAACTGTCTTTAACAGATCGGATACAGGTCACATATAGGCAAAAAAAAAAAAGATTTGGGCCACATTTGCCTGCAGTCTGAACGTAGCCCTAGATGTACTTCTGTATGTTGCAGGAGCACAATCCTCTAAAAATCTGAACATGACCTGCAGATGTAACTCAGGTTCACGCTGATGTTTCTTTCAGAGTCTGGGTCTAAACTTCAGCCACATCTTTTATCAGAGACCAGAACACCTGTTTCTTGCCATGGGACTTGGTAACATCAATTAACCATCTACACTGGAAAAAAGTCCACAAGAGAGGGTATTCAGACGCTGGAATAGACCTGACATCGACTGTCTATAAAAGATGGACAGAGGAGCAGCTCCTCAAAGATAAACCAAAACATGTCCAATTACACCTGGGGGTTGGATGCAGCAGAGGTCATAAGCCCCACCCCTTGATGTTACCTAACAGTACTATATCTAAAAATGAGAAACTAACATTTCCATGTACACTTTTGTTTTTTACTCCAGACAGATTCAAGGTGTGTCATTTCTGCCACTATGAGTGTCTGAATAGCAAAACAAATAAATTGCAGCACATTGCAAATCGATCATTTCTGTTATTTTACACTTTCACAATAAAGGATCTGCTTTTCAGTACAGTACCTATGAAAGGCAGATCATAAGACAAATTAAGATTGATTATGGTCTAAGAATGCCCCACATAGGCTCAGTAGGTTTAGGTAATTTACTGAGGAAATTCTCAATCATGTGGGTTAAAGTAAAGTCTCTTGTGCTGGAAATAACTGTGAGAAATATGACTTCAAAACTATCATAGCTATTCGACCTTCTGGGTTCAGTTACGTCTGTATGTGTCGGTGTGTGTCAGTGTGTGTAGTCATTCACCTGCACACCTGAAGCTCTGAGCTGTAAGCCCCTTCTCCACAGCCAGACAGGTAAGAATACTGAGGAAACTGGTGGTGACAGACTGCCGTTTAGCTCTCTGGGCCTCCCGCTGCTTCCGGTCCCTGGATGGTCTGGATCTCATCAGCACCCCCTGGAGGCTAGGCGCTCCCTCTCCCAGTTCTCCTCCGACTACTTCCTCTTCCCGAGCAGGCCGCTGTGCAACCGCCGCCTCTTGCAGCACTTTCACCCATTCCTGGGCCTTCAGCTGATCATCTGCTCGCAGTCGGAGCGCCTCTTTAAGGAATACGGCGTGGAAACAGTCCCCTGCGTTCTCAGGGTCGGCGTCATACTGTACAGCTGCACAGGAAACCATAGGGTACTGGTGGACAGGCTGAGATACAGGCCCACGGCCCTCAGTAGGAAAGGCTTGGAGGGTGGTTCTGGTCAGGACGAAGGTGAAGGCCCGCCAGTTGTTCTGATCTGTCAGCTGGTAGAGCAGACCGGCTTTGAGGACATCCTGGGAGCGCTGGGTGAAGAGTGGCAGGGTAGTGGGTCTGCTGAGGACGGGGAGGGACGCCTCCGATGATGTTGGGGTGTCGCTGTCGCCATCGGGCCTGGTGTCAAGCCCCGAAGGAGACGGCGACGAGGACGGGGACATGGGCGCAGGAAACTTAGCAACCTGTTGATTTTCCATCCCGTTTCTCCGCTGCTGGTTCTCCTGCCTCAAGGGTCTGACAGCCTGGACTTTCTCCCACATCAGCCGTCTCCACTCCATGGCTTCCCATTGGTTCGCCGCCCTCAGATAGAGATGCGTGCTGTTGAAGAACAAGGCCTGGAGCGTGCGTTTGTCGGTGGGCTGCGTGATCTGGCCTGCCTGACTACAGGGTGCTGGTGAGATGACGCTCTGGCAGTGTGACAGGGAGTAGGCGGTGCCGAGCTGCCGGTTGGCGCTGCTGTCCAGAGTGTACAGGCGGAGCTCGCAGGGTGTCAGTTCGACGTGGCAGGGAATCCAGCGGCCCCGGGGCCCCTCGCGCTGCTCCATCTCACCCTGCTTCACCACAGTGCTGCTACTGCTGCTTTTGTCAGCTGGACAGGAATACATAAGAGGAAGAAAAAAGGGCAAGAATGAGTAATATATACAGATTCCGATTGAAACAGAAACTAGGACTTTTTCCAATGGCTGACACACACATAAGTCATCTGGTTTTCTGTGGGCAAAAATAATACACCACATTCTATTACTTTATGCTAATTATTTTTACACTCATCTTTTTACACTCCCTACCATCAGTATTGCACATCTTAGGGATCTGCCAATACTGGTTTTCCAATCAAACTTTTTCAGAGTCATGAAGGTGACCAATAACTATTTGACATCCAACCAGTACCCATCATTGTAATAAAAAAAAGAAGAACGATTTCAAATGGAAGACAGGAAGAACAACATGCCTCTGTCAGATGTACAGCACATCTGTGAAGGGAAACACAGCATACGTATATTATACAAGTGTAAGCTAAACTGAAGGGACAAAAAAAAAAAAAAAAAAAACATAT
>JAPQRP010000016.1:10319912-10353352 GCA_037367295.1 Apogon hyalosoma | reverse complement strand
AATGGGCTCCAAGTTTGGACATATTTTCAGTCTGGACTCCAACCGCTGCTGCTGACAAACAATTGTGTGGAACTGGACCAATGTTCATCATATAAAGAAGCTTTTTATTTCACCAATAACTCACTTCACCACTGATGAACAACAGAGAAATACATATCAACCCCTCTGTGTGGAAAAAGAGTAACTGGTGTATCCCGGAGCAGTTTTTATTACAGTTTACTGTCTCCATGACAACAACCTGTGGCGCACACAAAATCCTCATTTAAACGGGGCGGTCTCCAAGACTTTGCGCCTGTTGTCATTTCAATCTTTATTGATCAACAGTGACACGCAAATCAATAGCACGTGCATTTTTTAGCACGAGCAAGCACATTTGTGAACGTTATTTGTGATTTTAGTAAATCAGGCCCTTAGTGCAAAAGGGACTGTATAAAAAAATATAGAGTATTAAAGAAAAGTAGGACTGTGCAAAGGCTTCAGAATAAAAGATTAATAGACATGTGCTACTAAAGTAATACTAGAACTCCTGAGATGAACAAAACGTACAGAAAGAATATACAAAACTTAACTCTATACTACATACTTACATATTCTATGTTTTCTTTTCGGTCTGTTTTAGTCACATGATCCACACAGGAGTTAGTACTTGATTGCATAACCATTGTTGTTGAGGACTTTGGATGGTCTAATCATTTTTTCCATGACTGTATTGTAATGTACAGACAGTGTTTTGCTTTGAGACAAACATTCCTTTGATCAAAAACCCATTCTATCATTAATTCACATCCACATCCATTTCACATTTTGCCCCAAGACTGTATCTGTGAAAACCAGCATTTGGACTGAATTTATATTTATTAGTGACTCAAACTTAGTAAAGTTTCACTACTTTTATTCTGAAGGCATTTTACATGTAGACCAGCGTTACTGACTGAAAAGTTATTTTGCTTTTCACCACAAAAGAATGAGAAAATATATGAATTTCAATGTTCATTTGTAATTTTTGAAAAATGCAGCTGTTTTCATGCTTTATTTGTGAACACCAGTCAGTTTATCACGAGTTTAATGTTGGCTACATTAGAATTCATTTCCTTTTCTCATTGTGCACATTAACTCTTTTTTTTTTTAAGACGATAAAAACCACTTCCAAAAAAATTCTGAAGTTTGGTAAAAATGTTCTCTGCGTCCATATACGTTTTCTAATCCAAAACTTTTTGTTTATTTTTTATTTTCTAGCCTCAACATATAAAACCAAACACATCATGGAAAAACAATATATAAAAAAGGAAAAATATATATATTTGAAAAGGAGCAGGATGACAAGTTATATACTCCTGCCCCCTTACCCCATCTTTTTTTACTGACCATAAATTCCCATGTCAGCTCCCCAAAATAACACATTTTGATTAACAAATCTTATATATATGAAGATAAATTCTAAGCCTGCACAAAACACAAAAATGTTATACACATCAAGCAAAAACTCTGTCCATTTCATGACAGTATTAACGTCAGACCTACTGTCATTTTAACTTCAATTTCCATAGTGAAATTTAACAGTTTAGGATTATGTTTCTTTATAATTAAGTCTTTACTTAGGACATAGAGGAGAGAGATGCAGGAGGGACTATATTTTCATATTATAGTATAGGAATTAAAAAAAAAAAAAAAATCAAATAAGGCTTGTCTCTCACTTTCACAAGTCAGAAAATTCTTGCAAACCATTTGTTGGTTTCTTTTTGTATTTCATTCATTCTTCTGCATGTGGAAGAACTTCTACAAAACAAAACCATATAATTCAAGACGACGCTTCTGAAAAGATATTTCTTCAAAGTCTCTGCAGTTGTAAAATACTGGGGTCGTGACCTTCAGATTGGACGAATGAGATTTTATTTGCATTTGCAGAATTTCTCTCAGTCTTAGTTTCGATTCACATCAACAGATTTAACTCATTTAGAGAAAGTCAGTGACAAACTTTACTGAAGTTAATATTCTGAGTCATTTCATTGATAAGAGGCAAATATTTTGATTATTTTTCAACTGAAAGTTTAATAGTATTTAATAGTTTCCTTTAAATTTTATTTATTAGTTGATAAAATACAGTTTGGACTTTGGTCTTTAAATGTAACTTTAGGTCCTTATGTAGTTTTCAAGAATCTCTTTCTGATTATTTAACTTGATAATTCTTAACAATACTTGACAGTTACAGTCGTTCCTTAACACCTGTACATCCTGCACATTTTCCATTGATATTGGATTTGTTTTTGTGTGTGTTTTTTTACTTGACAGATTTTGTATTTGTGTTTTTAACAGTTTTTATAATTGCCTTTTGTATTTATTCTGAGCACTTTACATTTTGTTGCACTCCACAGAAGTATTTTTGCAATAACTATAAAGCCTCTTCTAATTCTGTTGTCTTAATCCACTAATCTACCAATAGAAATGTTTATCTGATTAATCTATAATGAATATTTCCATCAATTGTTTTGGACAAAGATCAGTTTAACCTCATGAGGGCAGTGATCTCATACTGACAGGAGTTTAGATGTTTAGATTAGATACTTTTTTTGTGACATTTATGAACATCCGCATTGAGACAACATCAGATGTAAATATGCCAGATTCTAGTTAAAATGCCAGCGTGCTTCCATTGGCCCTATTTGCAGTATGTAAATGCAGAGGGTCGTGAAAAGAACGAAGCGGCAGTAGAATGTGTCCTACATTACTCAGTAACTCGGTGACCTTTGTAAACTCATCCTGTAGAGTCACTAATGGAGGCAGGAAACCGCTGACAGCGACCGCCGCAGCCACGACAGCGCTAACTAGGCCCTTTAGACGAGCAGGCTAATGGTTAGCCTGAGCGGAGGACGCTGCCATGTCAGCACCTCAAGTGTCGACAGGAAAGAAGACGACTGACGAGAACTTCCACGACCGATCAGCTGTCGGACAGAAAACCACCCATCACATGGGAATATACGAAGGAAAGAAATACAGACGATAGAGGCAAAAAAAAACACAGCCATCCGGATGATACACACAAAAAGAATATAATAAATATCAATAGATACCACAATAAATGTTAAATCATTATTTCTTTCCAGTTTAAAGTCTTATTTTTTAGCCCTTAGCAAAAGTTGAAGATGCTTCTTTATGGTTATTAACTTACATTTTTATTAAACTTTTATTCACTTTTTAATTTCTGGTCTGAACATGATAAACAGAACTCTGGGCATAGCCTACATTAAAAAGGTTATAATCATTAAAATGTTTTCGACATATCTTTTTGATGATGAATAAACATCACAATAGGAAAAAAAAACAAACCTTGAGAAAAATAAAACAGTGGAAATATTGTGTTTTATTTCACAATGTAAAAAACTAAACCCTGAAGACAAAAAAAAAAAACACAGCAATAGCGATAATAATTACCAGAATATAAAATTATACTGCAATGCATATGATGCAGAAAATACACAACAGAGTTTTCCCTCTGTGTTTTCATTAGGTTTTATTGTTTTAGCATTTTTTGTGGTAAAACTAAATTAATGATCAAACTGTAGAACTTGTGTAAACCATCACAGTAAATATGTCCATTAAATTCAGTTTCTGTTGAGGAAAATGTTTGATGTTCGACGTCTGGGATTTACTCAAAACATCAAAAGTCTTTCTGTAAGTGCATTTTTACTAAATGTTTCTGTTTAGGTCTTATCCTCAAACGTATGACTATTTGGATGCTATTCAGGACTCAGGATATTTATTATTAATATTTATTAGTGTTTCCGCACAGTTATTTTTAACTATAACAACAGGGATGAAACACTAGTGGAAAACTGGTGACTTGATGTAAAAAAGCAAAATGTTAAATGAAAATACGACTCTAGTGGGATACTCATCTCCCTTAGCCGAGCAAATACAGTAAAAACATCATCTTTTCTCTGGAATAAGGGAGGAAACTAAAACATTTCATCTATGTAAATGTATTCAGTGAGTCTCGTGATCCCGATGTGAAGTCGGAGGACACAGTGTTAACCAGGTGTTATGAATATTCAAGCAGCGTGCGTCATGCACAAGTCATGAACATCTGTAAGCATGAAAAGGTCGACATAAAAGAAGTTTTAGCAGGAAAAAGAAGAAGTGTGGGGACGGTTTTTCTTCTTCTTTTTCAGCAGGGAGGAAGGTTTGAGGAGTTGTGCTCAAATCCCCGTAAAATTCAAAGTGAGAGAGTGGAGGGGGTGGATGTGCCAGAGGAGGAGGAGGAGGAGGAGGAGGAGGGTGATGTATGGAAGCGTAAGAGTAAGAGTTTATTCAGTGGCGTCTGAGGGAGCCTTTCAGAGCTGCTGAGTGAGTGTCTATAGCGGGGCAATCAACCATAGGACTAGGAGGCTTTATCTGTAAAATACAACCCCACCTCCACCACAGCACCCCACCCTTCAAACACACACTCGCCCATCGGGTACCTGAGAGGGGCTCATGTGAGGCAGAGGACGCCATTGAGGCAGACAGGACGGAGAAAGGCCTGTGAGGGACCAACAATCCTGAGGAGTCTATCATTCTGTGTGGTGTTGTCTTAGGATCTGAATAGAGCCACTGTGACCCCCCCTTCCCCCTCCCCACAGTGACACACTGCCACACCAAAACATCAATTTCACATGAAACACTGATATCTATGTCAATTATATATGATGGCACGGGCAGGGGTATAATTATCACAATAAATACCATCTTCTATCTTGTTGCATCGTCAATGTTTTTATGACATACAGCGTACGTTGGCACAACAAAACTAAATGAGTGAAATAAGCACCAAATCATGAAATCAGAGATGACGGGTATCTTTTGTCTTGTTGTGTCTCATTGTTTCCATACACTTCTGTCATATTATCTGTCTTACAAGGTTTTGTCTTGTCATTTTTCTCTTCTGCATGATTCATGTCTTGATAAGTTTCTCTCTTACGTCATGGCGTTTGGTCTTTTGAGGTGTTTCGGACTCGTTGCGTCCTTCCCAACAGTTGTGATTTGCATCTTTCTTTATGCTATTTTCATCTTTCGTCTTCTTCATCTTCTGTTCTTTTGTCTTATACAGCATATATTGGATTGCATTGAATTTAAATCATAAAATGCAAAACAAAGTCACAAATTGAGAACTGACTCGTTTGTTTTTACATTATTGTCTTTTTGGGTCATTTTCTCCTTGGTAAGTCTCTCTTTAATCTTTAATGACATTTTGTTTTGTTGCGTCTCCCATGTCACTTTCGTCTTGTTGCATCTTCAACTATTTTGTCTTGTAAAGCATACATTTGCTATCATAACATTATATTCTAAAATTAGCACTACATCACAAAATCAGAAACAACAGGTGTGTTTTGTCTTAAGTTGCTTCTGTCTTGTTACATCTCTTATAGCACTTTTTGTCCTGTGTCTTCTTTGTCTTTTTTCTCATTACGTCTTTGATATTCTTTTCTTGATCCATCTGTCTTATGTCACGCTGCTTCATCTTTTCTGTAGTTTTTGGCTTGTTACATATTTCACAACCTTTTTATCTTTTACATTGTTTTCATCTTTTGTTTCTTATGTCCTTATTATAATGAAATTCAAGTGAAGTCACAAAATCTGAGACAATATATTTTCTTATATATTGTTAAATGTGTTTTGTGTCATTTTGTCCTTGATATGTCTCTTGTAGTTTTCATCTTGTTTGGTCATTTACACTGTTTTCATCCTGTTTTTCATCTTGTTGCATCTTTTTTTTTTTTTACAAATAATTTAACAGCACAATTCAGCACTCAGACTTACTAATAAGAAGTAGACATTTATTGCCTACCCTTGTCAGTGTGTATTCTAGTAAACTGATTAAATTTTTCTTAACATTTCACAGGTTTCCCTTTAATAAACTTTAAACAAAGTCTGACACTGACATATTACAGACCCCATAACACAGAAACGCTGATTTATAGCAGCTCAGTTAATGTCTTCAGCTAAGTTGGATTGAAACAATTACTGAAATACTTTTTTAAAAAAGCAAGCCCATATTTAACCTCCCCTTTTCCCTTAACTATTCTCACAAACTGAATCAATTGTAAACCCGTACCAGGAGTGGCCTAATTGGCAGAAAAGCAAAACTAAATCAGCTTCAGCTCTTATTAAGTAAAGTGTGGTGAGTCAAGTGCCTCATCAATCTTATCAAAACAGCAGTAGACGCAGTGTCACTCTGGGTCTCAGACTTTGCATGTTAACAAACCATTTACTAAAAGAAATAAATGAATATGCAAATAAGTTGAGCTGGAATCAAGACCGGCTGATTGGCAGCGTTCACGCTTGGGAGGGTCGATATAAGAGCTGGGCGTGTGTGGCGGGGGGAACCTGCTCTGTTCAATTAGCCTTCATCTCCACCTGTTAGGGTCAGACGTCACATACCAGTAAAGGTCTAATGTCTGCACACGAGCCTTCAGCCTGAATTAAAACCCCATCGTGTAGCGCGGCTGCCCCCGGGTCGTGACGCGATGCAGAATGCAGAAACCTCTGTTTCGGCCTTAAACAAGCAACCACACCCACTGATTACTGAGAAAATCAAAACGTCGCATTCTGTTTTCCCAATCGAAACAGACACATACAGGCACAGCTTCCTGGAAAAACAAAGTAGACAAAGACTGGAAATGTAAAGCGGAGAAAGCCCACCATCCATCTGTTTTCTTAGTTGCTGCACTTCTCATAGATAGTACACAGCGTAAAGTTAACAAAGATAAATAGGTATGGCGTCAGTTCTGGGACGGTGAAGCTCATAATCAGAGATGTCTTTTCCACTTGAAGCCAAGGCTTTCCAAATAAAGTTCATTTTCCTTCACACTCTGGAAACTGGCCCCTCTACACTGGCCACACATCCTACACAGCTACTGCCATGCAGCTAACTGTGCTTCAAGTACCTGAACTGAACACCATTTAAAATCTTTCTGAGATAATTTCAAACAAATATAAGATTGATGGGTTTTTCCATCTTTGCAATAAAATGTAAAGATCATTTGTACATATGTGGACCAAAACAGAAACAGGTTTTATGTAGGAATATAATTGTGAGAGTGAGTTTTCTGCATTTAGCCAACAGGTGTAAAGTAAAAAGAAAGTATTATAAAGTAGGTTTAAAGGTCTGTAATGCAGAGTTTCACAAAGAGGAGCTGGACACACTCAGAAATAAAACATGAAAACATAAGAACATAAAATACTGCCCTAGCCACCACTGCATATTTTTCAAAACTTTTATTTTCTTTTTTGTTTGGGTTCTGGTTCACACAGAGTTTTAGGTGACAAAAACTGAGATTTTAAAACACTTTCTGAATTTAAGATTTTTGTGTATTGATGTGGACAGAGAAAACAGAGAGATTCGGAAAACAATGGAATGCATATGTCTATTATTGTTTTGAGTTATGTCCCTGCCAGTGAAACATCAAATCCAGGTGTGGTCATCAGTGTATGACCTGGAGTAGATGGAGGTCAGCACCACTACCTTTGGCAGACGGACCACGCCAGTGTTACGGACAAATTTACATCATATACAGAATAAACTTCCACAACCCCCCCCCAAACCAACATTCAAGGCAATTTTAGTTCATAACTGAACCTGTTTCTATTCAGCATCATGACAGATTAAAGCCTCTATGTCTGCCATATCCAGTTTATCCACAGTCAAGTCCAACAGAAACAATGGTTTGTCTGAGCATTTGTACAGGTTTCCAGTTGTTTTCACATTGATGTATGCACAGAGATATCTTTTTGAAAAATGAAGGCCAAAAAAATAAATAAATAGCCAAAGAAAATATTAGTTTAGAAAAATATCTGAGTGTGGACAGGGCATAGATCACATAAAAGGTTTATGAGTGAGTTTCAAGAAACATGAAATCTCAAAAATGTCTTGAAGGAATTTCTTTCAACAACATTCAAGGAAAAAATAATTAGATTTTGGTTCGCAAAGGAAAAAGTCAAGGTTGGTGTAACCTCCTAAGCAGTTTTGGCCCTAACTACTAGTAATTGAGTGGAAATGCATGAACAAGCACTTTAAAGCTATAAACTGCCTGATAGCCCATTGCCTGCTAATGTAATTTATGTTCATATATTGTACTTTGTTGTTATTTATTTGCCCTTCTGTGCCAGGATAGCATATAGTGATTTAACATATTGATTACAAAAAACAGTTACAAAAATAACAGCAGCTGTGGGCAAACCAAAGCACTGACTGACACCACGAGGCTGGTCCAATCCCAATGTGTGTCTGGACAGTCTAAACGCTGTCTATAAACTGATAAAACGCTTAATGTCAAAACGTTAAACATAGTTTCATGCCCAAAAACTACGATCAATCATCACCAATCTCATGGTTTTGATTTTTGGAGGTGAAAGTGGACATGATTACAGATGTCCGTGCATTATTTGGTGATGACTGATTTCGGACTTTAACCTTCGTTAAGAGGAAGGACTCTTCCTCTGCCTGTTTTGGCCTCGCTTTGTCGGTGGACAACAGTCTTCCATTTCACGTCCACCTTGACGTCATCATCTGATCATGCAGAGAGGAATTCTACCTGCAAGCCCTGTTTATACTAATTTGCATATGCAAATATGGGCGTGGAGAGGGAGGAGGTTGGTTCTCCAACATATGCGGTCAACAGGGCTGATCTCAAATGACGTCAAATTTGTTCATTAATATTCATGAGCCCAAATGTTCGGACAAACAAACACATTAAAATGGCGTCAATACCTGCTGTAACACGTATAACATTGGATGAAAACAACGTCCCGGGAGCTTCATTTCAATATGATTCAATCGAGAAGCACAATGTAGAACAACTTAAATGATGGTTGTTATGTCGAGGCCTCAAAGTCAGCGGAAAGAAAGCAGTATTAGTGGAAAGGTATGTATTCTTCTTAACTAGCACTCACTCGGTTGTCTCGGCCGTCTGTGGTGTTGCTAGTATCGTGTTGCTAAATTTTGACTTGATAAATACATTGAAGTCAGTAAATTTCTTAGTAGATATGAATTCTTCGTGTGGCCTGTTTCCATCCATCATTTGTGATGTACAACTGCATGTTTACATTTTCATTCCACTGAGAAAAAAAGGCAAATAAATATATTGCACAGACGTTGCAGTCGCTGGCATTGGGTCTGGATTTTCAATTGTTGGCCCCTTTCCACCAACGAAATGCAGAGAACACATATAGGTGTCTTTGGTCAGAGTTCCAACTGTAAATCCCTCTCGCTTACAAGCTTGTACCCAATGTTGGCATTTCTCGGGATCCCTTCCGGGCTTAGGAAAAGCAATGAAAAAACTCCCTTCATGTGATCACGATGACCATATTGCAAGTCACTCCAGCACACACCAAAGCAGCAGTGTTTTGTCGTTACCATAATACTGAAGTTGAAATGATATGCAAGATAAAATTACAAGCCAGAAGTCTGATCTCGTACAAGGACACTGCATACACTTTACTGCGCTGCGTGGTTTGTTTGTCCGAATCCAGTATAGCTGCGGCACATGCGCAGTGCGCTGTTCTATATTCAGCATTTTGACGTAACTGTGACAAGTGCTATTCCAAGCTGACTGGAATATATAAAGCAAACGTGCATGGATTTGGGTGTACACTCAGTTTAGTTCATCTGGATTTTTTTGTGTGTACGGACGTTTCCAGATAGAAGCGTACGCCAGGTTTCAGTATGAAATCCACGCATGTCTTTGTACATGAGGCCCCTGTTCAATAATAAGTTTAATTGATTCATTGAGAAAGTTACCACAATTGTTTGCTTTGTTGAACTGACAATCAGAGTGGGCAACACTATTAAACAGCTCAATTTAATGAAATCCTTGCATGTTTGCTTCCATATACAGTATATGTATATTGCACACATAATAACAACCATCATGCCCATTTACCATCTAAACATCCCCAGCTGTCACTAATGGAAAGGCAAACAGCCTCCATCTTTTCTGTTGTGGATAAAGAGACATAGTGCGACAGAGCTCAATCACTCTGCCTTATGCTTATTACCGTTCTTTTCCTACTTCTCTCTTTTCAATACACATTGAGCCAAACTAAATAGCCTGATGCCTTTTCACACATATGCTAATACTAAATAATCCTGCCAGTATCGGGAGCCGGGTAATTGGGTTCCCTCTTCTCTTGCCTCATTTGAGTCCATTTGCTGACAGGATTACAGGCTATTATCCCTCAGGATCCCTTAGGATCTCCTTAGGCCTTCAGATGGCCAAAACACACAAACAAACAGTGTTCTGCGTGTGTGTGTGTGTGTGTGTGTGTGCGTGTGCGCGTGTGTGTGTGTGTGTGTGTGTGTGTGCTCTGCCTCCATACTGTCATAGCACAGGCATGTCATTTAAAGTCATCATCATCTCTCATTATTATTCTCTGCAAAGATACTTGAACATACAGGGAACAGAGCATCCCCCAGTGTACTTTCTGTTGCACAAACAGACCCGTACTCCTGTCGTCTTCTAACATCACAAAAGCTCTTACAGTTTTCCAACAATGGACAGCTGATCAATGGACATGGGAAGACTAGGTGTGTATCTCTCTGACAAGTAAAGACAGTCTTTTCACTACGAGTGAAAAAGTACGCATAGCTTACTAATGCCCCCACTCAGTCAAACAACACTTTGCCCCTGACACCCTGCCTACCCAGGGGTTAATTTTGAGTCTTTAAATCTTTTCAAAAAGTTTTCAAGAATTGTAAAACTGCAAAAAAAAAAAAAAAAAAAGAGAGAGAGAAGGGCACATGTAAAGAACGTGTGTGAAATTTGAGAGGAAAAGGGTGAATAGTGTCTAAGAAACCATAATGGATAAATGGATACGTTTCTAAGTTGAAATTCAAAAAAATTTGTAAAGAAAATCTAAACATTTTAATCTGGCCATCAAACTGCACCTCTCCTAGTGATACACAACATGTCTGTCAAATTTGAAAACAATCAGGTGAACAGTATCCTAGAAATTAGTTGGACAAAATTCTCAGACGGACAAAAGGACGAGGTATAATAAATGCCTACTGCACACTCACACAGATGTTTTTCTAAACTGATATTTTCCCCTTAGCTTTAAAAAAAATCTGTTCACACAACCTTAATTTCACAAAATACCTCCACACACATGAATGCAAAAACACTCTCTTGGACTCAAAATGGAACATACTGTGACTAGATTACACTGGACACAACAGGCTTTAGTTACATTGAGTAACAGAGCTAGGTTAAGTTAGAACTAAAGTTACCTTAAAATAGTTGGTTACAGTCTCTTGCATGTATTCTTTAAATTATAATCGGTTTAACCAGGACATGTCCATCTAATAAATGTATCTGTGACAGTATTCTGCTGTAGGTGATACACCAACGTCAATAAATGAATTTCAAGGACTAAGCAAATGTTAAGAACCCTATGTGTCCTATATCTGTCATTGTTGATCTTTTTCAGGCACTGACATGTAGGTTTAAAGAAACAATGGACACACACCTTTCCTTTTCCACATCCACCCTACCTGGGTTTAGAAAAATATTAATTTTGGAAGGTGTTTTAAAAAGCAGTGACCAATAATGGCATTTACATGTGGATAAGAGGCACAAACAGAAAAAAAAAACATTTTTCAGACTACCCATTAGATTGGACAAGTAAAATGACTGCATCAGGTTTAAAAATTTGATCAGCAGATGACACAACTTTACATTTAATGAGTTTAAGAAATGCAGTGCTCCAAATTAAAGTCAAATAAATACAATATGACAATATATGGTGAGTTCTCCCAAAATTATAACACATGATAACACACTGTACATAATCTAGCTTTTACCATCCTGGGGATTTTTAAAGAATACAGGTACATTTAAGCTTCAGTAGATATCTATACTTATCTCAATAAATGTTGTCATTATTTTGTTAGTTTAATAGTTGATTTATGCTCCTGAATCAAAGTTGAAAAAGTCAGATGGTTATTTGCAATTAAGGTTAACTCACTTTGTTATTTCATGTCGGTGTTATTAAATTGTTCGTATCATAAGAATGTGATTTTACCGATATATGAAATAACCATATGGTGCTCAAAAAATAAAAATTGAAAAAAAAAAATCAAAACAAAACAAAATGTAGCCCCTCTGTTTCAGAGAAATGTTTTGTGTGATATTATGGTTACGTCTGCTCAGGATGGGACTACCGTACATTTAACTCGACAGCAAAGTACTGATGTAGGGGACTGCATTATACCACAACTGATGGATTTACTGCACTGATGATGTAATGTTTAATGCATTAGTCAGAAGAAAAGTGAAAGTTAACCTGTGAAGTAAACATTCACCATCTGTCTTCGAGTAGAAGAGTAGGACAAGGTTTACAACTTCCAAGAAGGAAGAATGTTGTCTTATATATGAATGAAACTTTATAGGAACAGAATCAATAGCTCAAAAGGAAACTGGTATTTGGTTTCAAGCACTAATAGTAAACCCCGTGGGACAACACTGGACTCCCTTTAACAAGGAATACATTTGCCTTTGTCTGTGGACTATGCTGTCTTTTTAAAACAGGGGTCAATTCCATCTGAGGGGACCCTCTTCATGTGTTTACTCTCTTGACCCCGCTCCACATGTGTCCAGCAAATAAAGAAATGTTCGAATGTAACTTTTGTAGATTTCACTGAAACTATTCAAAACTTAACCAAAAGAAAAAATGCAAAAAAAGTATTAACTTCCCCAGTGATTCATACCGGCTGTGATATGGGAATATGTGGTATTACTTCTTGCCATATGCAACTAAAATTACCATTTGGATTAAGAGCACAGGTGGACATGGAGGTTATAGTCAGTGGATGTGTTTTAAAGAGGCTCTAAACTCAATTCAGTGTAAGTAACACCTCCATGTAGGGAACAAATACGTAATTCCTACTTTTCCCCTTAAGAAATACATTTTTTCTTTTTCTGTTACACAAACCTCATAGAGAGCCGTCTTGAAATGCAGCATATAAATGCTAAAAGGTAATACAATTATTGTTGTGGGGTATCAGACTGAGAGTTACTTTGTGAGCAGGGATGGGGTCAAGCCCCCGGTACCCTCTCCAGGATTAAGCAGATCAGAAAATGAATAAATAAATGTATGCTTGAAAGGACATTTATAATATGGACAATACTATGATCAGGTCTGATATTCACCATTTTACACTTATCACTAATGATTATCCTAGATTTTATAAAAGGATTGCTTGAGTTAGTACACAAATATCAGTCCCCCTGATTATGAATACTCCTTTTGCCAGCCATGAAGTAAAACATATTCAATCTAATTCATAGTAAGCATTATGTGTATCAAATTACACACTCTGCCTGTAAACATACCCTCTTGCTGGTGGTTGAGGATCATGTTCTTCAGGGTGTTGCAGTCCACCGTGGGCAGCCCGTTGTCAGTAAAGGCCGACGGCCGATAGTTGACATCGGACCGGGATCGGTTGTGTCCTTTCTTGAAGGCTGAGTTGGATGAGGAGTTGGTGGTGTTGTTGGTACAATCCTTGGTATGCGCTGCGAGATCGTTGGTGGAGCGCGCTCGACTTCTCTTGCCATGCCTCAGACCCATGCCAAGGCCTAAAACACTGAAGTTATCAGCCCAGGCCAGGCCTAGGGGCCCCACCTCCGGCTGCTCTCCAGCCAGCAGACCCCACACACCGCTGGGGCTCAGCTTCCCCAATGCGGCGTTGGATACTTCTTGCAGCTGCTTGGGCTGTCTGGAAGGCTGCATGGTCACTGTCTGACTTTGGCTGGACCCCTGAATCCCATCCATACAATTGATGAAGTCCTCTGTGGCCTCCAAAGCCGGGCTGATATCACCCACCATGTCAAGCTGCTCAAGACCCTCCATGGCAGGGTCGTCCGCCTGAGCTGGAGGTCTCACAACAAGATGGCTTTCTGATGCGGACACAAAAGCCCCTCTAGCAGCATCCACATGTCCGACAAACAAATGGCCGGACAAATGAAAGTCTGCTCCGTGAGTAGACAAGCTAGACTTCACAGTCTGTCGTCTAAAGCCAAGTCCTGCTCGCCTCCTCGGACAAGGCCCTTAGAAAGCAAACTACTGCAGCTTCATGCCAGAACAGGACAGGCAGCAGCCCGGGTCTGTCCAAATTAGGCCAATTTGTCTGTCAAACAATGTTATGTTGACAGATGTCTGGGCAAAAAACACTGTAAAATCCTTCTGAAAGGTCTGAAGTATTAAAGGGATCCAACAAGCGTCTATTTTCTACGTTCTTTTTCCTGATGTGTCAGGCATCTATGGAGTCATCAGATGAAGACACTGTAAAGAAACAGAAAAAAGGGAACAGTGAAGAGGAAGTAGGCTGCACATATAAAAAAACCAGAAACTAGCACAAATACAGTTATCCATTTACAGATTCATCTACAGTGTAGCACCTTCCGTAAAATCTAAGCTCTTTACTCAGGTTAAAGTTCGATCAGAGGCCATTAGTTTTACTGTTTAAGGATCAAACTACCCACCACCTACACTTCCTCTATCAAACTGACAGTGTAAATTCCTCCTCAGCCTGTAAAAAAAAGCACATACTGTCTTATAGATCTTCATCAAATAATAGTTGACTTCCTCCTCAGCTGCTCATCACAGGACTGAGCGAACAGAGAGGAAACAGGCCTGGGCGGGGTTCCCATCCATCTGCCTGATGTCTGTCTCTGCTTATTCTCTGGTCTCCTCAATCTCTCCCTCTTTCTATACATTTTACTTTCTCTTTGTGTGCCACTGCCTTCCCCCCATCCATTGATTTGCTCAACAGCTCTGACTCTTACTTCTGCAAATTAATTATTTAAAGGCCATTACATCACTACAGTCTCATTTCCAGCTGGTCTAGGTAATGTATTGAATGTTTAGTAACATATAGGGGATGTGTTTTGTTGTGAAGTTACACAGGACACTGTTAAATATATTTTCAGATATCAATGGGACTGTCAGACTTTTTTTTCAGATTTCAACTGACTTCTGTTAGTATTCTCTAAAATATTGTGGACCACATCTTTGTAATAATCTATGTCCTGAACTTCAATCAACATCTTCTTTATCCTTTTTCAACAAGCAACTGAAAAGGACTCTTATTTATGAAAAACTATTGTGTTTTATATCATTTGATTTGATTTCATATCATTTGATACCCACACTCTTTCTAATCCCCTCACTCTCGAATTAAAGACATTTAATACAAGCAGGAGTTTCTAAATGTTGGTCTTTCCTAAAGCCATGTAAAATGCAAAGGAGAGATCTCTGCATTTTATGGACAGACATTAACCAACATTCTCAGAAACAGCACAAGTCATAAGAACTTTTCCTGTACAAAGAAGACATTTAGAGACTATTCTGAGAGCTCAACATGCCTTTAGCATATTAAGTCTTTGTTTTGTGTGTCTATTGTTAGGTATGTCTCTAGTTAGTTAACTTTCTGTATACCTACAATGGTTGACATTGTTAGCCATTGTAGACATTGTGCCAGCACAATCTGACCCTCACTCAAGGGTTTGCCTCATGTATGAAATAGGCGTTAAAAAGTATTTGTTACCCCGCCCATCCAAAGGGGAGGTAAGGGGTATTGTTTTTGATTAGGTTTGTTCATTTCTGTGTTTGTTAACACTCTAGTAGCAAACCTATTGGTTGAATTCATACCAAATTGGGTTTATAGATTGCTAGTGACCCAGAATAGATCTGATTACATTTCGGGAAAAATAGGTCACAGATCAAATTTTAATGAATTTTTAAAATATTTTTCTTCTCCCATTTACTTATAATGAGTGGAATTTGAAATGTCTATAAAGACATCAATTTTATTTCAATTTTACATCAAACTTGGCACATATATAGAGGCAACTGATATGCTGACATCAGCACATGCATAGACATGTTGACATCACTGCATATGTGTGAGGGGCGGGGTTTGTTGTGCCTGGCACCACTTGTTTAACACTGTTTAGAAGGTGGAAGAGTCAGTACATAATGTACATGATAAACTTAGTGTATTTTTGTAAATCTGCTTCCTGTTGCTACACCAAATTTTTGTTTATAAATATTTTCTCTGAACTGACATGCTAACTCAGTTGTTTGATCTATGACTGAAGTTATATTCAGCAATAGCATAGACAACCAGTGGTTCCAGGCACAACAAACCCTGCCCCTTGCACATATCGTAGCTTATTTTAGCATTGATCCAGCTGATGTCATCATGTCTTTGCTTGTGCTCATGTCAGCATATTGCCTCGATATATGTGCCAAGTTTGAAGTAAATTGAAACAAAATTTTAGTTTTTATAGACACCTGAAATTTCACCCCCTCATAAGTAAATGGGAGGAGACAAAAGATTTTTAAAAATTCATAAAAAATTTGAACTTTGACCTACTTTTCCCAAAATGTAGTCAGATGTATTCAGGGTCACTGGCAATATATAAACCCAATTTGGTATGAATTCAGCCAATAGTTTTGCTGCTAGAGTGTTTACAAACAAACAAACCAAAACCAATACCCCTTGCCTCCCCCTCGGAGGGGCGGAGTAAAAATAAAACTGAAAATGAACATGCAGAACTATCAAAACCAAACTCAAAACCCAGCTCATTCTGCTGTTTAGACCAGTTCTCAGCCTGTGTAGGTCTGATACACTGTGCTGTAGTTAGTTTTCTGGTTAGTAGTGTTAGCTAACAATAACTACACTATCACCAAGGCTAAATACATTAACAAAATCTGAACATTACAGACTGATGACATAATGATATGCTAATAAGCCAGTTACATGTAACACACATCAACTGCCAGTAAAGTTTTTATAACTTGGTTGGTGGTTAGCAGTTATAACAGTTCTAAAAGTTTTAATGGCATTATTTTAAACTTGCATAAAAATTCATGTTAAACATTTCTGATACATATAGAACAGCGTAGATTACATATATTAGAAGCCAGTTGTACATTTAGATTTCCAGAAGTTTCAATCTTTGTTTCAGAGAGCCCCTCTAGTCCAAACAATTTGTTTCATCAAACTCTGAACAGGATTTTGGGAAGTTTGTAGAGCACAGGAAGCAACAAATCACTTTACAAACTTAGATCCACTATATGGCTACACCTATTCCATCAGTACTGCGCTAGGTTTTTCTATCCAAAATGATCACATACTCAGATGATTGTGCACAACATATTTCCCACGACACCATCTGCCCGTTAATACTGTTCTGATCTAACTGAGCATCGTCATCGAGGGGAGTTAGTCATCCGTCTTCTCAGTGAAGTCCTCTTGACTCACATGGCAGTCATACCACTACAGTCAACCCAAGGATTCATGAAACACAAGCCGGGAAACCACACATTAATATATAGAAAAATATTACACAATATAATACAACTTCAAAGACCAAACATTACATAAATTAGGATGAAAAGGGCATAAAAGACAGCACAATATGAAAACTGGGCAAGATGTAACAGATATAAGATGCAACAAGGCAAAACCAAACATGTAGTCTTTTTTTCTGAACTTTGAAGGGAAATTAACAAGACTTACAACCATTATTATAACCAGTGAGGCAACAACTAACGCAGTAGTTCCCAACCTTTTTTGGCTCGTGACAAATTCCTGGTGACCCCAAACATTCAAAACAAAATACTTTTCTTTTGCTCAAATTAATTTGTTTTTGATCATGTAATTGTTTTCTATACTATGTTGCAAATAAACATTAATTTTAGATGACATTTAGGCTATATAAAGTACATTATTATGGACGGAGGCAGAAAAGCCAGGTGTAGATTATTGCACAAAGTGAGAATTTTCTTTTCCTGGGTCAGAATATGTACAGTCAGTCTAGCTTGTATTTTCAAGACTGCAAATTAACACTGAACAAACAATAACTCAAACTATGAATTATGAAAGAGCTGCAGCATCTGAAACCGACCACAATGAACATTTAAAAGATAAACAGTACTATGTCATGTCTTTCATGTACTGTTATTGTCTCAACTCACCATACATTTTTTATTAGTAAGTTTTGTTTTGTTTTTTTTTGTTTTTTTTCCCCATTTTTATCAATTACTAGAAATTTCAGGCAACCCCATTTGAATTCCAAGTGACCCCACGTGGGGTCTCAACCCCAAGGTTGAAAAATACTGAACTAATGACTAATGTTTACCTTCATCCTATTTCGTGATAAATGCTTAGTCTAGTAAATGACTGAAATTCTTGAGTGTTTCTCAAAAACCAAGATAACAGCCAGAAAAATGCTGACTAATCAGTCGATCAATATTCTATTAACAAGAGAAAACCAATATCGCAGATGGTTATTTGAGGTTTTACCCAGCACAGTTTATATCAACAGGAACTGCGCAGAAAGGATTCCTGCTTTTAGGCTCTTGAACACAGTACAAACACTGATACAGTTGTGAAGAATACACAACAGTAAATCTACTTTCTGGGAATTCTCAGGAAAAACAACCCCCAGGAGAAGCTGCTGGTGAGTTGTGCCGCTGCCCCGTCCACAGTGTGCTGACATACTGTGTCTCTATGTTGTATACCAGCTGCTCAGGAGAGCCCTTCAGAAGGTCAATGACACCGCACTAAAGATCACCGGCTGCTCACTGTGCTTTTTGGAGGACTTGTATCACTCCTGCTGCCTCAGCAGAGCAACATTTGGAAGGAATCGCTGTATCTGTTGTCATCCTGTTTGATGCTTCAGCTCCATCACAACACCACACATGTCCTTTGCAACTCAGAAAATGTACACTATACAAAATGTGTATTATTGCAGCCACAAATATGCAATTTAATATGCATTTATGGTCTGATGGCTACACACAGCACATTGTACTTATCTTTGTTCACTTTTTTTTTCAGTTTCTATGCCTATAATGCTTGTGAATGCAGTGACAGGATTGTTATTTAATGTGGTTGTACTAGTAGGCACAATAATAATAATAAAGATATGACACATTAACTTTGAAGTGAATGTCTGCAATAATAAATGATATTTTCATATTAGAAGTCAGTTCAAGAAATGACCGATGTTGTGATTTGGCTCAGTGCAAGTATGAAGTATAGTAGTAATGAATGTAACTCAATGTAAAGTCGCTAAACCCTGACGTGTGTTTGTTTTCCTTTATTATCACACAGTCAGCATCTTAGCAGTAAACATAGGAGAAGCCACGGGCAGCCTGTCGGTTCAGTACCGTGACTTCCTTTGAGATTTAACCTGCGAACAGGCCCACTGACACGGCACCCGAGATAAATTAAAAAAAAAAACCGATGGCCTGCTTTACATTCAGGCTGAATAACGCCTCTTTTCATCCACAGCCGCTGTGATGTGAACCCGGGGAAGGGGAGAGTTAGCTAGCAGCTAACGTTAGCCTCTCTCCATCCTTGAGCAATGTCACTCCCACACAAAATAAAAACTGTGACTCACTCGTCCTGAAAACCATCACGTACCCGCGGGTCTGTGTTGTTATTGTGCTGTGGTAAAAGCTCCGCTGTGTACGAGATGTAAAACATACATCGGGACTCACCTTACTGTGTTTACCATTATGTCATTTGCCAGTACGTCAGCGGAAAAAATCCTCCGGGTGAAACTGGAGCTGAAGCCCAAAGGTTCCGCTTATGACACTAAAGTAGCCTGCATTACTTTATTGATATAATGTTACACTGCACGTTTTCTTTTCTTTTCCTCCGTGATTAGAGAACACACTCTGGTTCTCAGAATGATACTGGGTGAAAGGTATATATCAGGTGATAATAGTATATTATGGTTATGTTTTGCATTTGTATTTGTGTGTGTGTGTGTACAAACAGGATTTGGATGTCAAAGAAAAGAAAACTGGACAGAAGACACTTCTTTAGGTGTCAAAGTGTAAGTTACTTCAAGGGTATATAACTGCAGAGGCTCAACAATACAGATATTGAATAAAACACTATATTTAATGCCAAACAGATACACGTTTAAAAGTTATTTTTACTTATTATTTTCATGTTTTTCTCTGGAAGAAAAAAAAAACCACAAAGAACATTTGTGGGGAAAATACAATAAAACCTCAGATTCTAGATGCTCATGTGATTTTATCCATATTTTTGAGGAATAAATTACATGTGTTAATTGCCTTTTTTTGCTCAGGCAATAACTGTACCATCAAACTCTATGATCATTGTATCCCCTAATCTGTTTATATGTCATGTATCAACATATTTATATCTGGTAACAGACAGTAGAGAGGCAGGAGGAGATGGAGGGGGAAAGGCTGAAGAAAGTCTGGAAATTCACAGGTGAGGTTAAATAATGATGGATATGTTAGCCATGAGAATAACATTGCAGAATGCATTCAATTCTTGTATTCTCTTTAGATATTCAGATATGCATTATAAACATGTCAATTACTGAGTTTTTTTTTCTGACTATAATTGTTCGCTTGTTTAATCAGCTCTGCATGGCATGAAATTATGATTGCAAATGCAAAAACACATCAACTTTCAGGAGTGCTGCCTTGGAGCACTTTTGTGTCCCCACCAATGTCAAAACCAAACCTACTCCCTTACACCAGGGTAAAGGAGGATGGGTTTTATTGCAGGTCTTACTCAATAAATCCTTTATTTTAAAGTGTAAAATTTTGGAAATCTGAATTGCTTTTTGTAATCGAAGTTTTTATTAATTTTTGTTTTTGACAAGAAACTCACAACATACATATCATTTTAACAGCTAACACTTTGCACTATACATACCCACTACACAGCCAGGGCAGAAATCTGAATTTTATCTTTATAAGACCATCTGCTAAAATGTCTCAGAGAAGGTTGGGGTGACATAGATGGTTATACATTTTAATAGTCAGTCAGCGTTAATATTAAAAGAAAATGGCTCAAAATTTCCATCTGTGGTTGCTAAGATGGATAAAATAGTTAAAAAAAACAAAAAACATTTCTAGACAAATCAAAATGTGATTACTGCGTATGATTATGTTGTTATATTTTCTTAAGGGATGAAAAAAACAATCAGACTAAATTTATCATTAAACCACTTCCACACTGTAAAAATGTACATTGTCACTGTTATTAGTACACATCAAAAGATAGCAAAAGATGTAACAGATTCACATAGATTTACCTTTTTCTTAAAATCTTAACAGGCAAACATTATTTTCATTCTTTTTAATGGAATTAAAACAAATTTGTTTTCTTTGATGAATACTTTATCTGATCTTTTTAATTGTGCATTATATTTGAGCATATTTGGAAGCATCGTACATATGTACTATGTAGCTGCTAGCATCATAAATAGGCTGGTGAGTCAAACACAAAACAGAAAGTTTTAATTATGCTTATTGTGTTATTTTTAGAAACATTTCGTAAAAGATCAATTTGCCTGACTTCTTTGTACTTCACAAGTTCTTATTCATACTCTAAAATGTTTTGCCAGTCTCATCTTTTTTCATATTTGTCTGTGTGGGAGAAAAGTCTCTTGCAGTTGTTAATCTAAGGGTGGTTCGTTTGCAGCATGATGGTCAGGCAAAAATATGACATGTTGAATAATGATTTAATAATAAGAAGAAAAGAACAAAATAAAAATTAAAATAAAAATGGATTCAAAGTCCAAGAGCTTACCCAAGAGAACATAAAACCAACAAAGTTGAAACATCACTTAGAGTGGAAACAGCTTCAATTCTGTTAAGAGAAAACAGACTATTTTGTAGGTTTAACTTATTTCATCTGTATATTTTTTTCTCAATGCAGAGGTTAAAATGTGTATATGTGGGTTTAAAAAGAAGGTAATGATTACATTGTAAATGTGCATCATTTTGAAAAATAAATGAACTCAGAGGTCTATAAAAGTGGGTCACTGCCTAATGATCATGGAAAAAATATGGTGAGATGAGTGGAGAACCACTGCTGAAGATAAAACTAAACAGTTTATAAGGTAGATGTACAGCAACAAATTAACATACACATTAAGGCAGCAATAAAAAGAATCCAAAACATCATATACAGTATAACTGTAAAACATGGACCTGAACATTTCACTGCCCTTCTTTTATTTTAGACACATCAGGTATAGACTGCAGATCTTTCTGAAAAAAAAAAATGACATATTGACAATAAGCTCAATTAGGTAGTGGTGTTTTATTGGAAAACACACAGAACATAGGACAACTGTATTCAAAACACAATAGTGTGTATTAGGATAAAGAATATAAACAGTGGCAAAGAAACAGAAAACATTAACGACAATGGAGAACTTAGAAAATTATCACTTCTCAAGCAGACAGATGCGGACCAGTAAAATTAGAAATCAGGAAGTTTTGATTCTAGAGCGGTGATGCTGATACTGAGAGGCAGATCAAATATCTGCCTCTCAGCAACAAAACATTTTGACAAAACACTGTGACCACAATATAAAGGTTAGTACCAACCAAATCACCTATGGGTCCGATCAAGTGGTAACACGTGGACACATTTGGTGTTCAACAGTCTCTGTCATGTAAGCAGAGCAACTTATATGCATGTATTATACATATCTGAGTAGGTATTTATAAGCACTTTAACATTATGTATAAATAAATTTGGGGAGATAAAATTTTTTTGTGAAAAATGTCAAATTACTGCTTGGTAACATGTCGACTTGAAACAGACATCAATTTTTTAAACTTTACACAAACATTCAAAACATTTGGTTCTCGACAGAAACTGATATCAAGTAGGACAAAACCTTTTAGATATTATGTTCAACTATGCTGAAAATAAATTTTAGAGTAAAATATTGTAAAGTCTGTGTTTTATTGACACGTGAATGTGGTAACATGGACAGGTTGCCATAGTAACACGTGGATGACTCTACCATTGTATGCATCACCCAAAATGTCTTCTTTTTTTTAAAACAAGCCAGATATAATCACAATGTTGTATTTAATATATTTAATACTAACAAGTGGACAGGGCCTTTAAAGCAACTCACAAATGTTCAAACTCATAAATATCAATAATATTCACTAAAAATAATTTAAATCTAATACTTGAAACTTAACAATCATTTATATAATCAACAGATTGAAGACATTTTCCTTTTTTTTTTTGTTTTAATTTTTAGCGTCAAATTCCAGCTTTATTTTTATGTCTGAAGCATGGCTATGGTGTAGAAAGTACAATCGATAAAAATCAGTTGTGACTTCTTTTCTACATGTGGTATCTTAAAAAGGATAACAGTTCCATAAAACACAGATGTTTAGCTAAAAAATGAGCCCATTTGATAAATGATGTGTGCAAATGTATTTTTTCATGTTGATGTTCACTTTTGCTTGATCGGACCCCTTTGCAGTTATGCTAATTGTAATTAACAAATTAGTGCACCGGATTGACTCCTCTGCTTGTGCCCTATAAGACGTTATATTTTGGGGGAAAAATGCATTACGGTTAATGGTGAGAGACAACTTACTTAAATGTAGCAGATAGACCAGACTGTGAAAATATACAAATAGAAAAACTACACACCCCAAAGTCAAGGAGGTGATATCATCCTAACTTTCCCTCTCCACGATCTGTTCAGAGTCACTGAAGTTTTCTCTGCAACTTTAACATCACTGTACTGTGGTAATTTTCACCTCTTTTAACACTTTTTCACCGCAGTCGGGAATATTAATGTAAAATGTGCCAAGGTAGCAATTGTTTTGGTAATGGTGAAGTGACTCACTTGCAAAAAGAGACCCAGTCCATTCAGTCATTGATGTTTCTTTACTATTGTTGCCACAAACTATGAGTTTCTTGGCTTGTAAAAGTATGGTGACACAACTCAAACATGATAAATAAAGCACAGTAGGACAATAACTTGACTGGCAGGAGTAGAAGTTTGGATTTGTCTCAACTGTCCAGACTTAATCCATAAAGACCCAATGTTACATTTGTGGCAGTTCCCAAATGAATTTTTCTCTATATTTAAGCTTTCTTAAGTGATTTATCACCATTGATTGTAATATTATTCTCCTCATTTTGCATTTTTTTTCAGTGCATGTCAGCATTTTCCTATATTTAACTAACTGATCATGTAGATGTTCATTAAAGCTCAGATTAAAGTTGAGAGTTATTATATCAGAAACAGAGAAAACTGAAGAAAAAGTGACTTTTTCAGCAAATCTCTCATTAACTGAACATTAAATAAAGTGTCTCCATCCGCTGTCAGTTATTAAAACTCGATGGGTTTTACTGGTGAATCAATGTTGTAGACGATGACGGTGTGTCCACGTTCACTACGGAGCCTCTGAACGTCCAAATGGGTCATATCTGATGACCATGAAAAGATGAAAAACTGTATTTTACACTAATTATTTACGTGGATTGACAGGATTAGTGGATCAACAGGTTTTAAACAGATTAGATCAGTAGATGATTTTTGTTACCATTGGCTGTTTGGGTCTTTATGGGTTAATTAACATTAAAGTTATAGCTGATTAGAGTGGAGCAAATGGCTAAAAAGTAAAAGCATAGCAGATTATGTTCCTGATGCTCACTAACATTGAGTGGGACTGTTATCTAAAACCCCATCTTGAAATCTGTTCCCTTGAATAATATGTTTTGTATTAAGATAATTCACTCACCAAAATGGCCTGATCAATACAAATGGTTGAGTGGTGGCAGGAGGCGGTACATTTAGTTAATTTCACATGAAATGGTCATAACACACTTGTTGTGGAGAGTGGAAGAGTCTACAATCAGCTGCCCCAGCACTTGAAAGTTTTAATCCATGGATGAAGACTTAAAAAAAGGTTATACTACAAACAGAACGTCTTGAATAACATAAAGATGTTAAAACAGGCTGATCTATTTTTCACATTGTGTAAGATTAAAATGCAATGGAAACAGTGAGGAAAAACTGAATAATAAAAACGCACACACACACACACACAGTACCTGTCTACCAATGACACAGCACTGTATTTAACTACAAGTACAGTAGTCATACCTGGAAGAGGTAAAGACACTGGTGTTAGGACTACAACCTTATCCTAAATGTCAGTAAAACAAAGGACATGATTGTGGACTTAGGAGGAAACAGCAGACGGTTTAACACACCCTCAAAATGAACGGCACTCAGGTACACAGAGTGGACAGTTTTAGGAGATCACTGACGACAGGACCTGGGCCGACCACACGGACTCAATGTTAAGGAAGGCACAACAGCGTCTTTATCATCTGAGACACTGCAGGGATTTACCAAGTACTTAAGACCTTCTATACATCCACTGTAAGAGAGGGAGTAGAAAGGCTGGAATGGAGACAACAGTACACAACAAGACTAAAAAGCCCTCAGGGAGTGGAGAGATCAGCTGACCACAGCATTAGGGCCAAACTCTCCATCCTTCAGGGCATATACACCATCCGTCATGCCAACAATGGCCTCTTCTCAGGGATGTTGCCCTTTAAGGATCAGTAACACATCCCTAACTGCAATGAAAAAAAAAACAAAAAAACACTGGATTGTTAAAATGCAGCTCTCTCCCCTAGGTCCAAATTAAAAAACTAAGTGTGCTTATAGATGACCTGATTTAGTTTTACATTACTGTGAACAGAGCAGTAAAGCAGCCGAGTAGCATCTGACAGACTGTAATTACAAACGTCAGTCGCATCTTTTGTTAGTTTGGTATAGAGTGGGACATACAGTTGTGCTCATAAGTTTACATACTGTTGTGTCGTAGAGAAGGAAAAAGACAGGGAGGCCGACAAAGTAGAGGAGGACATGTACAGTTTACTTCAGGCTCAAGTCATGAATCATTTACATCCTACATACACAACATATATGGTCATTTGCTCCACCTACTGGTTGAAAGATGTAATAACATATGTATCACTATACAACATAACCCTCTTTTTTAAAGCATAGAACAGTGCAATCCTGAACAGGCTAACAACATCGCATCCACCACAGCTCAAATCAAGTATGACAAATGACAAACCATATCAGATAGAAATCATCAGTTAAGTCGTATGAAGGTTAACTTAACAGATTACTTACAGTAAGTCAATAACTGAAATTTACTAGCAATCACCTGTAAACGCTTTTCAAATGAAACAGCAATTGCTTACTCTTCGTAACATTAACATGTGGTCTGAAAACAACCATATACTATACCATCGGAAAAAAATTAACAAGTTAGAAACGCAGCCAGCATCAGTAACAGTCCATGAACCACACATAATTTACTCTCAGAAAAAACAAAACAAAAAAAAAAAAACCCAAATGTCAATTCACATAATCATTCAGCCAAGCAGGCAGCTGAATCTGCCGGCGAAGCTGTCAGAGCCCTGGAGGGGAATGAGCAGGAGGAGGAGCTTGAGGGGTAGGAGGGCATAAGTAAGCATCTTCAGGCTGAACACAAACACTGTGTGTGTCCGGGGCAATGGGGGGTGAAGTTGCAGGGGACAGATGAATGACATTCAAAACCTCGCCATCTGCTAGTTTGTAGGTTGTAGTTCCTTTCTGAGCCACAACCTGGAGGGGCTTGGTGAACTTGAAGTGTCCCTTCTTTATAATTCCTAGCTTTTTAATCCGCACATAAGAGCCACACTAAAAATTAGGGGTCTGTGCACCACGTCGCTCATCTGTGTACTGTCTAGCTTTGGATTGTTTCTGTGCTACAATGTCTCTCATGGCCTCACGCTGAGCAGATGCATGAGGCGGAGCCAGATTCTTGATGCTAAGTTTGGTGCGGAAAGGACAGCTGTGCAGCAGTTCAGCAGGGGAAACTGTAGTCAATTTATGGGGAGTGGCCCGATAAGCAAGAAGAAAGTTAGTGACAGGGAACCCAGGGCTGGCCTAGCATGTCAGCTGTTTGTAAACAGTTAACAAACACCCTGTTCCATCTCTCTATTTCTCCATTACTTTGAGGAGAGTAGTTGGAGCTGCGGCAATGTTTAATGTCCCTAGCAGCTAAAAAGTCCTCAAACTCAGCTGAGACGAAGGAGGAACCATTGTCAGTCACCAGTTCGAGGGGGTTACCTTCACGGCTGAACGCAGTTGTCAAGAATGAAGTGACAGTAGCAGTGGTCACATTTGAGGTAAATGTCGCTTCTGGCCACTTACTGTAATAATCGATCAGTGTAATGGCAAAACAACAGTCTGGGGAAGCAGAGTGAAACGGTCCCACTATATCTATGGCCATTTTTTCCCACGTTGCACTGGGAAGAGGGACTGGTTGCATGGGAGCAGCTCTAGTTGTGGCCGTTTTGTCATGCTGGGAGCAGGTGGTGCATGACTTCACAGCAACTTCAACATCAGTGTCCATACCAGGCCACCAGTAGAGCTCCCAAAGGCGGTGTTTGGTTCTGACCATACCTTGGTGGGTATCGTGAGATGAAATGAGACTGCAGAGCTTGGGGAATGACAACTTGATGAGTGCCACGAATCAAGTAGCCACCTATTTCAGCCAGTTCCGTCTGGATGTGGTAGTAGGGCAAAAGAGCCGGACTGAGCCCCTTTCATGATGGATGGCCCCACAAAGGGGCCATCCATCACGCAGGTGTTTCACAACCTGTTGCAACACAGGACACTCCAGGTAGACACTGTGCAATTGGTCCTCAGTGACAGCAGCAAAGTCTGCATCCGCAACCAGTGCCACCATGTCCTCTTCTGACTCCTGTGGAAGAGAAGAGGGGAGAGGCAAACGGGACAAATAATCTGCTATCATATTATCCCTACCAGGTTGATACGCCACAGAATAGTTGAAACACATGAGGCGAGTGGACCATCTAGCTATCCTCATTCCAGCTCGGCCAAAACCTTTTATGGACAGTAGTGTAGGTAGTGGGCTGTGATCTGTGCACAGGGTGAAGTGCTTTCCCCACAAGTACGTACGCCAACGCTCAACAGCCCACACACAGGGAAGCGCCTCCTTCTCTATGATAGAATACTTCCTTTCACAATCACTAAGGGACCTGGATGCAAATGCATCAGTCATTTCAGTGTCCCCATGTAGCTGAGTGAGAACTGCACCTATGCCGTAATCACATGCGTCTGTAGTGATTATGGTGGGGAGAGCAGGGTCAAACAATGAGAGCGCTGTGCTAGTAGCTATCAGTTCCTTAGCAAGATCGAAAGCTACCTGTGCCTCATCAGTCCATGTGAACTCTGAGTTTTTTTTCAGCAGAGCACGAAGCAGCTCCACAACGCAGGCGTAGTTGGGGATGAACTTTGAATACCAACCTGTGAGGCCCAGGAAAGAGTGTAGGGCAGTGGTGTCCTGGGGGGAGGGGCCTCTGTGACCGCACTGACGTGGTCTGGGTTGGGGCTGATACCTGAAGCAGAAACAACATGGCCCAAAAAGGACAGTTCAGTTCTCCTAAACAGACACTTTTCCATATAGCGTTTCAGGCCACTCTCATGAAGTCGGTGCAACACAGCTTTCAGTCTTTTCTCATGAAGATCAGGAGTGTTCGCAAAAATAATCATATCGTCCAAATAGCACTGCACTCCATCCAAACCTGGCAGAATCTGTGTCATCATTCTCTGAAATGCACTTGGAGCTGAGGTGAGACCAAATGGCACCCTGGTGAAACAGAACAGTCCATCATGTGTGATGAACCTAGTAGGGTCTCTGCTCTCAGGATGTAGTGGTACTTGGTGGTAAGCATTCTGTAGATCGATGGTGGAAAACATCCGTGCTCCACGCAGCTCATGAAACACTTCCTCAATGTGTGGCAGTGGATGGCTGTCTATAATCACTGCCTTGTTGGGCTCTTGTAAATCAGGACATAGTCGGATACGACCTGACTTTCATTTCACCACCACTACGGGTGAAACCCATGGGGATGAGTCGATGCGTTCAATGACTCCATCATCTTCCAATTTCTGTAATTCTTGGGAAACTGCAACACTCACAGCAAAAGGCAGACAGTGTAACTTTTGCTGCACAGGTTGAACCTCTGGTCTCACCTTCACTTTGTGGGCAAAGCCTGTCACCATTCCAAGCTTTTTTGAACTGTCATTAGTCTCTATAGGGTCAGCAGCGGGGTTGTGTACTGTACAGGGGCCAGAGGGAACATGCAGGTAGAGGGCATAGCTGGAGGAGGTGTAGATACAGTCACCTGTCCATCTTTAATATCCAGGTGCAGGGCATTGAAAAGATCCATGCCCAGAAGGGGATTCCCTGCCAACACCACGTATATATCTTTGGTGGCACAACTTGCTTCACACTTAACTGTCAACTCCAAGCAACCCATTACAGTAACTGGTGATCCTGAGTATGTAACCCATTTTTGTGTTGGCTTGGAGAGTGGAATATGACTGAAATGCTTCTTGTACAGGTGCATAGGAATAATCGAGACACCAGAGCCAGTATCAACTATCAGGTCAGCTGTAACTGTAGGACCACCTGATGCACTCATAGAGACTTTACACATCAGTCTATTACATTCAGTCACATCTTCTTCATCAACTAGTAGTATTTTAACAGTGTCAACATGTTCAACTGATACTTCCCTCACTTTGTTTGAAATAGTCCCACTCCTGCAGACTCTTGAAATGCCCATGTTTACTACACTTTCTGCAATAGGCTGATTTAGCAGGGCACTTTGGAAAACTTGCAATTTGTGATGAGGAGCCACAGTGACAATATGTCTTACCAGCAGCTAGTGATGGGCTGCTGACACTCAAAGCTCCGGTGCATTCGCCGTAGCTCATAAAGCAGATGTACTGAAGCACAGTGCCGAGGTGTGGTTTGGTCACGTGACCTGTGACGGTCAACACACTTGAGTGACGTATGAAGCAGCTGAGTGCTTCGAATGATTGGTTTGGTTTGTCATGTGAGTCACTTGGCGGGATCGAATGTGCACTGGGATTGGAGTCCCTATTTAATGGGGTTCGTTTGAATTTTTTTTCGCAGAGTAAATTGGTTTTGTGTCATTTCAGTTTGTTGCTTTGACAGTTAGTAGTGTTGTACCAGACTGATTGCATATTTAGACAGAAAGACGGACAGGCACCAACCCCATGTGAAATGACATCAGTCTGTATTTGTGGAGCACATCTCATGAGTGTGGCAGCAACATTTAAATGTCCCATACCACAACAAGTGAAGATCTATTTAGGGTTACATACAGATATTCCAAATTAGGATCATGGTTTTCAATAATTATTGTGATTATTACTAGTAATAGTATTATTTTGTCCACTACAAACATACACTTATCTAGTGTAATCAAAAAGGAATGTGCATGGACAATCAAATCCAAAACAATCCATGAACCACTGGGATGTGTTGTGCATTAAATAGGTATGCTGCAGAATGGAAAGAAGTTTGACTCTTTGACACGTCTCGGTTGCACTTCATTTGAATGACCACTAGATGTCCTCCTCGAGCACTGTGTCACTGGAGCGTCGAGCAATGAACCAGGTTTCGTAAAAAGTATCGAAGCTCCAACAAAGCCTCGTTCGGCCATCACTACTGGCAGCCTGGTCCGGTTGTCATCCGTGACGCAGTCGTCGGTTTTCCGGAGGGCAGGTGTTTTTGCCAACCTCGCATGTAACAATGAGCTCAGAAGGCCGCAGCACACTGAGCACTAGACTCACCAACACGTGCTCTCTGACGAAAGTTGTTCCACTCTGCCACGACGTTCAACTTTGGGATAAAAAATGTCTTTAAAGCCTGCAGGGTGTCCACATAAGATCCACCAGTGTCCGGTAGTGTGTAGAAAATGCACTGGGCTTCGCTCCAACAGTGTGGATCAACTGTGTGGATCAACAGTGTGGATCAACAGTGTGGATCAACTGTGTGGATCAACTGTGTGGATCAACAGTGTGGATCAACTGTGTGGATCGACTGTGTGGATCAACTGTGTGGATCGACTGTGTGGATCGACTGTGTGGATCAACTGTGTGGATCGACTGTGTGGATCGACTGTGTGGATCGACTGTGTGGATCGACTGTGTGGATCGACTGTGTGGATCAACAGTGTGGATCAACTGTGTGGATCAACAGTGTGGCTCAACAGTGTGGATCAACTGTGGATCGACTGTGTGGATCAACAGTGTGGCTCAACTGTGTGGATCAACTGTGGATCAACAGTGTGGATCAACAATGTGGCTCAACTGTGTGGATCAACAGTGTGGATCAACAGTATGGATCAACAGCGCGCGTTTCCTCTTGTCCTCCATCTTACCGGCTAAAGCTAGCATGTAACTGTCAAACATACGGAGCCATGACTCAAAAGGAACACCCAGATTCTGTAAAAACACCAGAGGGGCAATATCCCAAGCAAAGCCATACCTTATCGCCAATATGTTGTGTCATAGAGAAGGAAAAAACAGGAAGGCCGACGGAGTAGAGGAGGACATGTACAGTTTAGTTCAGGCTCAAGTCCACAGTCAGTTAAAGCCCACATACACAGCACACATACTCCACCTATTGGTGGAAAGACGAGTTTTTTGGCCATTTTCCAGAGAATATGAATGATAAAACAAAAACGTTTCTTTCACTCATGGCTAGTGGTTTGGTGAATCCATTTATGATCAAACAAATGTGATTGCTCTTTTTAAATCATCCTGACAGGGGCGGATCTAGAAAAATATTACTGGGGTGGCAAGGGAGGGGCAGGCAATTTTCAGGGGTGGTGGCATCTGAGACAGCATTGGTACCAAACAAACCATTCAATAAAAATATACCTGGGAAGATCTATGGACAGAGCTGTACTACAGTGTACATAAATGCATTGTGTGGAAATAAATTTGAACTCCAACAAGTTACTGATCATTACGTTTAATCTGTACTCAGAACATATTCGCCCTGCTCGTTCCTCCATAGCTGAAATAATTACGTACATCTTTTAAACAAAAAACAAAGCTGTACATTTCTTATACATACATTTTAACCCCTTAAAGGCTTGCACACATTGTTTTGGAAAAAAATAGAAATGCTGCCTTTCCTCTTCATTTCTGTAAGAGTTAAAGTAACTTTACAACGTTTTCCTTGACAAAGTTTTAATCAGGTTATCTTTTCAACCTAATACAGACCTAACTTCAGGCACTGTAACATTACATCTACAGGTAGGAAAACAACGTTAATTTTTCATCGTCTCAAAATTAGCATGACAACTATTTTTAGCAATGAATTTTCATTATTATTCTATTTTTAACCTGTTAAAATTTTAGCCATTTATAGCATAGTCGACCCGCACAGGGTTGTGATTCGATAGTCTAGTTCCAAACAGTAGCCTACGGTGAGATGACTGACAGTTTTTTTTTAACGACAACACATTTGGTTGCACATGCATTTGAATGAACATCGAAAGGCTGGGACAAGGAAACTATTTTTAATTTGTTATAGTAATAATAATAATAATAATAATAATAATAATAATAATAATAATGGATTAGATTTACATAGCACTTTTCTATGAACGCATACTCAAAGTGCGTACAGTGGATCCATTATTCATTCACTCACACATTCTCCCTCTGGTGGTGGTAAACTACATATGTATCCACAGCCACCCTGGGGCAGACTGACAGAAGCATGGCTGCCAATTCACGCCTATGGCCACCCCGACCACCACCGAACATTCATACGCATTCATACACCAGTGTGAGAAGCAGCACTGGAGGCAAGCAGGGTGAAGTGTCTTGCCCAGGGACACAACAGCGCATGACTAGGACAGAGTGGAATTCAAACCGCCAACCCTTCGGTTATTGGATGACCCGCTCAACCACCTGATCCACATTGTTGTCTTACACATGTTTCTGTGCAAATATGCTTTTCCTGAAACACATGACTAGTATAATGGTCAAATTCATGGATTATTCGGCAGAGACATACCAGAGAAAGATGATCTTTGTTGTATCTTTTTCAGTGAGACCTGGAAGTGTTAAGTCAACCTACGTTTTTTCCTGTACTACCATTTGACAAGAAAATGCTTTACCATGCAATGCCTTATTCTATTGTTTGATATAGATCGATCCTAGGCTTTTAGCTTATCAACATGGGTGAATAGGACAGACGTTTTTACAACACTATGGTTAGCCACTATGAAGCTGGAATATTGGAATTTTGTTCCGGTACCGGGATAAGAAATATTATTTAGTAAATTAGTTTTTAGCTTTTTTCTATCGTACTGATGCCTTCTGTCCTTGCAGCTCCTTCACTTCTTGCCATTCGACTTCAAAACTGAGCACTCTTGGGAGCTGTCGTTACCTTGTGCTGCATTCAATGAACTCAGACATCAGAGCTTTGTACTCGGAAATGTCCGACTTGTTATAACTATTTCTTGATATCCGATTTGCCAGCTGGGGTGGCAGCCAGGGTGGCAAGGCTTTGTTTTAGAGTAGCATTTGCCACCCCATGCCACCCTGGTAGGTCCGCCCCTGTATCCTGACAACAGAAACTATCCAAATGACCCTGATCATAAGTTTACATACCCTAGTTCTTCATCCTCTGTATTGGCC
>JAPQRP010000016.1:10306284-10319812 GCA_037367295.1 Apogon hyalosoma | reverse complement strand
TTTTCTTTATGGACTTAAATTGTGTTGGGGTTGACGGGGGCCTGGATATTTTTTGTCCTCCAAAAGGGGTCCTGACAGAAAAACGAGCTTAGATTTTCAAAGTGTGGTCCACTTGACTGCAGTCTCCTTTCCAGGGTCGATCAGGTGTACAAGTAGCTATAGGGTTTATGCAGGCGGGTGATTCTGATGCACGTTTTTCAAAATAAAGCGTAGAGGAACATTTTTTTAAGATATTTGAGATGTTATTTCAAACTAATTATGGTCAATAGTGCATAAATAGTAGGCTTTATATAGCCATTCATACAGTATATTACTTACATTTGTTTTCACGTAAAAAAAACCAACCTGATTTTTAAGGTGTGGCGGCTTTTATTTTGCCGTTGCGGTGTGCCATGATCAATTACATGTAGGAGAAACCTTGAATGAATGTTTAATACAAACCTAATAGTTACAAGTTGCCCTCAGAACTTAGGCTAATTTTTATTTTTTTTAATTATTTCAGTTCCACCTGCAGGTGTCGCCCTTGTCACAGCATCCACAGAGCGATAGTGACCATTCAATTTCTTAGTTCATCATATCACGTTTATTAACATGTAGCCTTCACTGCATTGTTCAAAGTTCACAAAATATGTTCTCAGATAACAGCCACAGTGCTCGGTAAACTTCGATCAACAAATGCCAAGTGAAACACTGATGGCTTTTTCAGCCTGTGTTCGGTCTGAAGCAGAGGAAAGAGCCAACTTTATGCACATCTTATGTAATGTTATGTTTAGTCAATGATATATTTAACTTAAAATGATCTTTTTCTTCAGTTTTCTCTGTTTTGATATAATAACTTTTGAATAACCACAGATTTACAGTGAAAAGAGAAAGAATACATAGGATAATTATATAATAAACGGTAATAAATCACTTAACTCATCCATCCTAATACAGGACCTGGCATTAGTGTTTATCATTTGCATTAAAACCAATTACATGGTCAAGGCTACTGACAAGAAAATTAACCTATGTGGCCTATATGTGTTTTTGATGGTGTGGAGAGAACACAGATAGTTTTAACAACAGGACACCCAAAGCTTGAGGGAAGTCTGTGTTGGAGTTTTCATGTCCTCCCTGTGTCTGTGTGGGTTCTCTCCGGGTACTCCGGCTCCTCCCACTATCCAAAGACATGCACTGATAGGTTAATTGGTTAATCTAAATGTGAGAGTGGTTGTTTGTCTCTATATGTCAGCCCTGTGATGAACTGGCGACATGTCCCATAAGTGGCTGGGATAGGCTCCAGCGACCCCCGTGACCCTAGTGAGGATAAAGCGGGTTCAGAAAACAAATGAATGAATGTGTTGGAGTCTGTTATGTGTTCGAACCAGTCACTTGCCCATTTCTAAGCTAATGGTTTCTTCTCGTCTGGAGAGAATGGATGGAGCTCCGTTGAAAAAAGGATTATGCATAGTTTGCTGGCTCCATGCATGAAACAATCCCCAACATCAGTTTCACGAGCATATGAATGCACACATATACAAAGAAAACATGGAATGCCTAAGAGCACTGTTTTTGTCAGTACAATGCCGTAACTTTTGATGGAAGAACTTAAGTGATTTTGGTTATTCTCAAGAAAACCATGGAAAATGGATAGATATCAACTCTGAAATTAAACTCTCTTGTTAACATTATATTTGTCTAAATAAAAGTACCTTTAGTTGTAACAAGCATTAAAATGAACAAGAAATTGAAGAAAACAAGGGGTGATCTAATAATTTTTTTTTTCCGCGACTGTACATGGTGAACCTAGAAACATATGTATTTATTGTCTACATTTTTATCATGCTCCTATATATTTTATTACCTCTGTCAGAGAGGTTAGGTTTTCACCAGTGACCAGTCTATAATTGACATTTTTGTACAAATTGTGCAGTTTTTTAAAAATGTGAATTAATACTCATGTGACGACAGATGATTAAATTTTGGCCCTTCTTAGTCAGAGAGCAATCCCATATTAACATGGGCTGATATTTTTAAGAATCAAAACTCATCTGACTTTTAATTCATCTCACACACACACACACACACGCACGCGCACACACACACACACACACACACACACACACAGTGTTTAACTTTATCTGAGGTAACTGGGAGCATTGTCTTCTAGAATTAAAAAAATCAAGATATTGCTGAGCATGTTATATTGTTGGGAATTACATTGTATAATATGTTTTGAGTGTCAGTGTGACAGAACATTTCACTACTATTGTATTCCATGTAACTGTATGTTCATTCATTCATTTTCTGAACCCGCTTTATCCTCACTAGGGTCACGGGGGTTGCTTGGAGCTACATACGGACAGGGTTCACCCTGGACATTTCGCCAGTTCATCGCGGGGCTGACATATAGAGACAAACAATCACTCTCACAATTAATAAAACATTCACAATTTAGATTAACCAATCAGTGCATGTCTTTGGATGGTGGGAGGAAGCCAGAGTACCCGGAGAGAACCCACGCAGACAGGGAAAGGTCCCACCCACATTGACTGGTGTTGGAATCGAACCCAGGACCTTCTTGCTGTGAGGCACGAGTGCTATCCACTGCACCACCATGTCGCCCTGTAACTGTATGTGACAAGTAAAATTTGAGCCATACAAGGAATAACTATGTACAAATACCATGTCTTTTACTCCAGTGGTTCCCAACCCTTTTTGACTCGTGACCCCATTTTAACATCGCAAATTTCTGGGGATCCCAGACATTCAAAATGGAGACATTTTTTTGCTAAAATTCATTTGTTTTTGATCATGCAATAGTTTGCTATATTATGTTGCAAATAATCGTTAATTTTAGATGACATTTAGGCTATATAATGTATATAATGCAGCTTTTTAGTGTCTGCTTCTCACTTTCTCTTGGAGATGTCTCAGCAGGGTCAGATGGAGGAAGAAATCTTTCCATTCTCAGTTCGGTCTAGTTTTCTGATTGCGACTGTGTCTGGGCAGGTTGAAGGGTAGTAAAGCATGCAGTCACATGGTTGAGTCAATCAAGATATGCCCTCTCAGATATTGTATCCTGCATTTCATTTGAACTTGATTCCTTTTTAGTAAAAGTATGTGGTGTTTTGATTATATTGAAATATAAATTGAATGTGTCTCGGCTGGCCAGGGAATGCCTTGAGGTCCTCCCAGAAAAGCTGGAAGAGGTGTCTGGGGAGAGGGAAGTCTGGGCATCCCTGCTTAGACTGTTGCCTCTGTGACCTGGCCATGGATAAGCGGAAGAAAATGGATGGAAATATATTGAATCATTAACAAATGTTTTTTTATTAGTAATGTTTTTTTGGGGGTTTTTTTTTGCTTTTTTTTTTTTTTATTATTATTATTTATTTTTTTTTACAATTTTAATCGATTACTAGAAGTATCAGGCAACCCCATTCAAATTCCAGGCAACCTCATGTGGGATCGTGACCCCAAGGTTGAAAGACACTACTTTACTCTTATCATCTGTAAAATTGCTTTCATTTGTGGTGAAATTTGTAGTTATCATTTGAGGTTGCAGAGATTTTTGATGAGAAAAAAAAAAAACAAAAACCCTGAATGCCAGTCTAGGTCTCATTGTGCTTCTAAATGAGTCCACTGTGTTTCTGGAGCTCTCTCTCTGAGCTTTAGAAACCCTTTTAGACTAAGTGCTTGTGTCTGGATGTAAGGATTGATGTAACAAATAAGCATCAACTTTAGGAATAAGCCCATCTCTGTCTGCGAGGCCCTATCATTTTCCACCTAACAGTAATCTCACAGCCCCCTTTTCCTTGACTCATGCACTCAGGTCTCTCTGTGTCCTGGCAGCCTGGCATGTTTCCTTCTTTATTTTGATCCTACCATCTTCTGCTGATGACTAAATTATGATTAGATTTAAAGATGTGCTGTGCTTTCATCTGTCTAGTGTGTTGTCTAATACTGCCCCCCCCAACCCTTCTCGAACTGCCACCGTGACCCCCCAAACACACACAACACAATAGACGTCTACCTTGTCTCACTCACACGCTATTGAAGAGCAGAGTGGCTGCTTGGTCCCCATGGAAACAGCATCTGTGTATGTGTGCGTTCAGTAAATATTTCCCTTGCACAAAAACAGAGGATTATTTTTTTTCAATGACACAATTTCCTCTAATGCAACCTTTCTCCTCCTATTATATGTCTTAGTCTTGAATTGTGTGGTTAAAATGGTAAAATGAAAACACCTGAATTAATAATACATTCACGATTACATTCGTGATGCAAGGTTCCCATCGCGAAATAATTGAATTCAAGATGAAACAAAGCAGATAAAACAGCACAGCAAAACAATAGCAGCATTTGACTATCAGAAACAACAGCACTGGAATAAAAAGTTGCATTTTAGACTTGGCATGACAGTTAGGAAAAAACAAAGCAGATGGATATTTGGCATATACTGGCATATAGTGTCTGTTTATAAGAAAAATGACCACTGTTACTGTGCTGAACAACAGATATTTCAGTGGTTTACACATCACAACACTGTATCGTACTATTATCAGGTCGTGGAGCTCAGTCAAACAGCTCAGGGAGACTAAAAAAAATTAAACTGCCAGATAACACACTGTTACCCATAATGCTGGAATGATCTTTTTTTTTAACCTCTTCTTATGAATAGTTATTTGAATGGGATTTATTCTTGATAGATAAAGTGTAACTGGGAACCAGTATGTAATCATTGCAACATGTTAAAAGGTAATTACTGATGTGTATACGTAAATAGGAATAAAAAAAAGGAACGTGTCTGAAAACAAAATTATTACTCATTTATTCAAGAAACCTCACATGGACATTTTTGATGCTTCATATACATTATGATTTATTCATGTTATTTCTATATGTTGTTGGAGAGGTGGATGCATTTTCTTCACTTGAAATGTCTTCAGCTGTTATGGCCAGCATCTCATGAAAGCAATGATTGTATTTCACATAAGTGAGCTTCTTGGTAAGATCCTGTGTTGGTGATGGGAGAATCAGGCGGCTTTTCTGTCTTATCCAAGGATTCTCACTGAGGTTCAGGTCTGGACTCTGTGGTGTCCAATCCATGTGTGAAAATGATGCCTCATACTAATTGAACCCCATTTTCACTGATATTCAACCCTGTATATTAAGGTTCAGCTGCACTCATATTTTAGACACATAACATAGTTGAACCTGACCAACTGAATCAACCCCAGATCATACTAGACTACACTGCCCCCACAGGCTTGTATCGCACTCACTAGGTATGATGGGTAATCAGTTCATCCATTTCTCTTCTCACCCTGATGCACCCATTGCTCTGGAACAGGGTCAGTCAGGACTCATTAGAACACATGCCCTTTATCCACTGAAACACTGTCCAATCATTATGCTCTCAATTAAACTGATAGTCATTTTAGAGCTAAGAAGCTGTTCACTTTATCAGTTAGGTTTAAGAAGTTGTTGTCGCTGAAACATATTAATGACCGCAGTAATTATCAAATGGAAGGATCTGAACCACTACCTGAATCCAGGAAGCAACTTTTTTTTTTTGCTGGATTGTGTATTCAGTTGTAACATCTATGTAACAGTAAATGATTGCTATTACATTTAGTAGTTTGTTGCACCTGTGGTATAGGCTACAAACTAACCACAACCCAATAGGTAATATGTGTCAACTACTGAAATGCTAGACCAAAATGACAAAAAAAAAAAAGGTAATTCATAGCAGGAAATTAAGCTTTAAGCCTCTGTGAAATAACAGGTAAGAGTTAACAGTTCTCCTTCCTTTTTCCACCTAGGAAATGATCTTACAACAACTGCTGTGAAAATGTTCACATATTTTCAGATTTAACTGGATTATTGCAGATATATGTGTATATTTATGTTCTTCCCACTGGATAACACAATAGTGGTGTGTGTATCTGTGTGTGTTTGTGTACGATCAGCCCTGGCACCGCACACGTCTCATTCACACCTAATGATCCAGGCTCTCAGTGGCAGCCATCTCTGCTCCCAGACCAAATCCAATTACAGAGGACAATAGAAACCAGCTCCAGGCTCAGGACTCCATCAGCTCCTCGCTGCTTCACTCTCCTGCTCTGAGACTCCTGCTGGACCCCTAATCATGTTGAGGGTCCACAAGGGCCACAAAGTGTACCTGTAGACAGTCAGAGACACAGACACGCACACGCACACACTTAGGTAGGAGCACAAAGAGAAACACAAATACAAGAATGAGTGCAAATAAATGAAATACAAAACATATCACCTATAGCAAGAATCATAAAAGGCCACAAAAACATATGTGACAATAAATCAGTGCGCAGGTATAGGCTGAAAAAATACAACCAAGCAAATACAAATAGTCACATAGGCTCAAAAATAGACAGATAATAAGTTCATGAGTGAAATAAAACAATCTTATCATAATATATCCATTTTAATAGATTTTAAGAGTGTCTTGGAGTTAAGGCTGTTTCAAATTATATGTAATACATCCAAATTTATATTTTACAATAGCTCTATCTAGTGGCAACTAGTGATTATTAACCTGTAAGAACTTAAAAGGAAAAAAAACCTTTCATAATAAAATGAATAAGAGATACTGTGGCGTCCATCTTTACTGTGACAAATCGAACTTTTACCATAAATGTGTAAAAAAAAAATTGCAGCTGACTTTTATTTGAGGATCTTAACAGCTCCAACACCCTACGGGAGAAACTCACTTCCATTATCTGAAATTTAAAGAGCGATAGTCGCCGTGTTTTATTTTTGAAAGTTTATACCGGATGTGCTTATACGTATTTCCGGTAGTAACAGTTGAAGTGAAGTAATATGGCGGCCGCCGGTAGAGTCACCGTGGAAGGAGGAGATTTAATGCGATATGCGGAGTACAGTCCCAAAACAAATGTGAGGAGTGATGCAGAAATAGACAGACAGCTGGTGAGTATTAGCAGTTAAACATTTGTGAATGCCCTCCGTGAATTACGTGAAATTGAAGCGGTTTTCTGCCCACTGAGGCTTGGTTACGTGACCTCAGTGTCGCTGTCGTTGCATCAGGGTGTTCAGGACACATGGGTATCAGACAAGTTGAAGAAAACCTTCAATTGTACTTTACTTTTCGTCTATTTCGTTAGTTTCCACTGGTCATAGATTAGCCTTAGGAGAGACCCGCTGCGTCCTAGCAACAGAAATACATACACTGACCGCATACAGAGTATAGCTAGCTTACCTAGTTACGTACATAGTTAAGGCTTTAAAGCGGCACTATCAAGGACTAACAATACAAAGTCTCAATGGACGTGTTAGATAGTGAATATAAACTAACCAGTGTCAAACTGAGTCATGCTTTTCAGCTGCACACGGTTGAACCCGTCTGCCTCCTGTTACATAACACTGCTTCATTCATGTCTCTCATAGTTTTGCCCAAAGCTAAACGTCTATCATTTCTGAACTTACTGGCTAGAATCGACATGTTCACTGAAAATAGTTGTTAGATACTGAACAAAGAAGACTTAGTGATAGTTCTTGAATTTTTCCTACCACATGCCGTTTCACTTTACAGTAACTTCCCTCTGTCTGATGTCTCTGGTCATAAACCTAATGTCTTGTGCACCTTTATCATTCGGAACATTACAGTTTACTTTGCATCTTATAGTTTTTATACCATAGATGGGTAGGTAGGTAGATAATCAGCCTTTAGTGATTGGCATACAGAAAAAAAAACTCCTAGTCCATGCACTCTTTTGGTATAATTTTTGGATTTTTTGTGATCTGTTGTACATATTTATTCATTTTAGGGAAGGACTCTGATTGCAGTTGGTCTCGGTGTGGCTGCTGCAGGATTTGCAGGTAAGTTTGTTTCATTTTAGTGGTTAGAATTTCTTCTATGTGCAGCTCAGCTTTGGCAGTTGTTAAGCTGCCAGTCTGTTCTTTACATTTACCAGTAGTTTTAATGGTTACTCCCACTGGAAAGTTGCAGTGTTGTGATTGTAACAATTACTTTAACAGTTTGCCATTTCCTATCAGTTTCAATAGTCATAGTCTTCATGTCATTAAACTTATTCCTTGTTTACGATTGTGAAGAAAACAAGAGGAAGAAATGTGTTTTTCCAGATTTTTATATATGTGTGGACACTGAAAAGAACACAAGAGTCGTCATTGCGAACGGTTTATTTTGCTGTTTTGACTTTATCCCATCATTTCACTGTCAAGAACTCCTATAACATACAATAAGCAATAGCTAAAGCTAAACAATAATTAGCTTTCTTCAGGAATAGCTATGTGAAATTATATTTTACACCACATCCATCCATCCATCCATCTTTTGTGATGTAATATTTTGTTATTGTTGTGTGTGTGTGATCCACAGGGCGCTATGCATTCCAGTTGTGGAAGCCTCTTGGACAAGTCTTCTCTGAAAAAGTCAAGAAGATGCCCACATTAGTAAGTAAACACTGATAGCAACCAGTCTGATAATTCATAATTTTATTTTGGGATAACAGTTGTATATAATTGTGGAAGTATGAACATAAAAGTGGAAGCTTCTAGTTTACGTTAACAGTGCTAAAAAACAAGTGGAGCTTTTCCCACAGCCATTGCACTTCTAAAGGCTTCAAAGCTATAAAAACTGCCCCTAGAATGCAAGTGAATGTCAATCCCACCATTCCTGCTGCTCTGCAGTGCCACCTACTAATGTTTACTCTGAAGTTTACAACCAACTCCTGCTGACCTGTGTTTGTCTCTGAAACATACTTTTAACATTTTTGTCCTTTATACTCATTGTTGGTGGTCTCAGTAGAGTTTTAAATGTGTACATGCAGAGAGAAAAAAGTCATTGTTTTGGGGACAACAGTTTCAAATGTACAAATGTGCAACTAAGCTGACACCTGTCTGGAAGTTTTGAAATTGGTCCAGATATGTTCACAGTGAGAATTAAAGCCCTGTCATGTCTCTTCAGGCTTTTTCAGCGTATTATAAAGGAGGCTTTGAACAGAAGATGTCTAGACGAGAGGCCAGCCTTGTTCTCGGTATCAGGTATTAGAACTTATAGTAAATGTCTTTTATGTATGAACATCCTTTGAGACGTGAGTGCTGTGACAAAACTGATTATTGACAACATCGACTTGTATTCGCCTGCAGCCCAACCAGCACGAAAGCCAAGGTGCGTGAAGCCCATCGGAGGATTATGGTCCTAAACCATCCAGATAAAGGTAAACGCATCGCGGTTGTATTTAACCTCTATGATGTTGAAGCTGAGTCAACATATTGTTTGAGTTATTGGATTATTAAATCTGTTGTTGTAAATTGAGAAAATGCAAAGTATGATAAGAACCTGTTGCCTTTCTGTGTTCAGGTGGCTCACCATATCTTGCTGCTAAGATCAATGAGGCCAAAGACCTTTTAGATAAGGAGACCCGGTGATGACCTGAACTTTTAACCCTTTAGAGACTTCCATCACCCTGTCAACGGCCCAAGGCTCCAGACAAACACGTCTGACCCTCCATGTATACATCCTCTGGGGGATGAAAGCTATGATGTATTACTATGACAGCGTTGTTGTTTAGTTATTTGAAACTTTATTTATCAGTCTTGTGAGCATAAAAATATCTTTATTAAGGTATAATGATATTCTATCTAAATAATTCCATATAAATATCTTTTGTTTGGACTAAAGGATATTTCTGTGCAATAAATGACAGTATAGTCCTCTAGTGGAGCTTTGGTGTGAATGTTCCAATGTCAGCCTTTAAGGTACTACATAATGTATGTTATTTAAGGAACATGATGTACGTAACAGTTCAAGGGTGTACATGTATAAGACATTGAATAAGTGGCAAAAATAGTTTTTTTAATAAACAAATCTTTAAAGAATTCTTGTGTGTGAATTAATGCCTGTTGATACTGTGGGCAGGTCAATATAAAAACAATTAAGACTATTCATGAAGCATATGTGTTTAACTTATTTGTTATTCTTGTTACTTTTACTAATTTTTTTTTTTTGACTGTTCAAACAATGGGAGAGTTTAACTCTTTAAAACCTGACACATCATCGCTGACACACCCTGCACATATGCAGTTTGGATGGCTGTAACTCTCACTGTTTGTACAATTGGAAAAATTCCAATGGTTTCTGAAACCTGTGATGTTGTGCTTTATAGGTTTTATTGGGTCGTTACAGTAATTTCACTCCTGCCTGTACTAGAAGCTGGAGAAGTAATTTTAGCTGTATTATAACATGCATTAAATTGCAAATGATTGCTAGATTTGGAAAGATCTAGAAAAATGGGCAAACAGACAACATATTTCTAACCTTTTAGTTAAAACAAGAAAAAAACTCCAGGGGGACCATTTTAGGCTTAGAGTTAAAGGGTTAAGTAATTCTGCCGTCATGTGTTTTGCAACTGCAAGAAAAGCTTTTAAGTGGATTAACCATCTCTCTCACTACAATGTGTTATAATCACCTTTTATGTTTACGTACCACCAGAACCACATTACTCCATCTATGCCTATCAAATTGCTTGATTTTTTTTTTTTTTTTTTGTACGCAGTGCCAGTTTGACCTTGCCCTTTTCAGAAACGCTAGAGCGCAGATGCACATTCCTGCTTTGTATCCATCAGTTATGGGCCCCTCCACATGTCCTTGAAGGAGCTGAAACACTTCTACATTATTTATGCCAGGCGCACATTCCTCTACTAAGCAGCAAGGATAGTATTGTCTTTTTTGCAGAGAAGTTCTCTTTGGGGAGCTACTCTGATCAGACTGCTGCTGCACTGTCAGACTGTTTCCTTCTACTGAATAAATGCACACAGACAGCCTCTTGGCCTCTGCAACTTTATTTCTTCTCCGGCGCTACAAGAACATTTCCACGACAGTTTGGTTGTCAGAAGTGGGATGGCTTGTGAGTCTGTGGATGTCCACCAGAGACATTGGAGGGGACACCCCGGAGTCTACTTCTACCTTGACTAAATTCATCTGGGGACGAGAGGACCGACTGCTCAGTTGGACGTCACATGACTTTGCAGCGATCACGAAGGGGAACAATATCCCCAAACCCGGTGAGGGTTGAAATTCTGATTATACTCTAAAACATTCATCATTAATGTACTGGCAAAACTAAACCCTATAATTCTTAGATAATGACAATTTTGAATTGTGGTTTAGAGGGATGTAATATTGTGTCACAAACTTAAAGTGTGTTTAAAGTGTATATCTGTGTTTGGGGGTAACCCATTCTTCTGAGCATTTCAGTACTATTTTGGCTTTATGTGATAATGATTTTTTAAATTGGAGATGTCATTATTCCATTTAAGGATAGGCTCCAGTAACCCCCGTGACCCTAGTGAGGATAAAGGGGGTTCAGATGATGGCTGGGCTATTCCATTTAATGCAATGAGAAGTTTGGAAAGTAGGTGAATAGTCCCAGGGAGACAAGAAATTTAGGTGATCTGGTCATCTCAGCTGAATTGCATACTTGACACTGAAGGCCTTGACTCGTTACATTTCTATCTGGCTCCGTAGTGGATCTGTCCAGCAGCAGCTTTACTTTTCTGCTGTAAAAAAGAATCCAAGAATCGAAGTGACGACTGCATTTAAATTGTAAATTAATAAGTGAACGGTAGATTAATATAGTGCCAGGGTAATTGTTCTCATTAGTGCGCATAATGGGGAACAGGAGTAAATGTGAACCTTCCAAGTGGTCACCACAAAAATACAGTCCAGGTAGTGTTGACTGCTTACAAATATGGACAGATAAGTTTGGTTTTCCTGATAATGGTTCACTGAGCAAAAATCAGTTGAGTAAATTGAAAGAAAAGTTACAGCAAGACAAAGACAAAAGGATGAAAGGTGGACGTGTGAAGACTAAATGGTTGAGAGAAATAGAAAAGCATGGAAGTCGTCTGAAATTGTGGGAGCAAGAAGCAGAAAGTAGGGATAGAGAGCAAAAGCTAAAAACAGCGACAATGTTAAAAATAGAAAATCCAGAAAAAGATTAAAAAAAAAAATCTGAAGAACTATTGAAGCTTACCTCTTCTCTGTACCCTTCGTTCATAGGTTACAGTTGCCCTCTCCTCACCATGATACCTCCTCCCTATAAGCCTCCAACTCTGCTAGTGAACTAAAACCAGGAAGTGCCAGCAGCCCCGCCAGGCACCGCCCGTCCAACCCTGGCTTCACCTCAAGCTCCAGCTCTTCCTTCAGCCCCACCTCCGACTCCACCTGTGAAAGAGGAACCGATGGGTGCAGCTGAAGCAGCGTGTGCAGAAACAGACACAGATGCAAAGACAGGTGGAGTCCCAGATTTATCACCAATGTGGAAATCATCCAACCATCCACAGCCGTACAGCCCATTCAATGACCCAAATGCACGAATAAGGCGCTCCGTGACAAAAAGTAAAGACTCCACAGATATCCAAAAGAATGAAGACAAGAGTACACTCCAGCTTCCAGTGATTATTCCTGCCCTTGTTTATCACCCATGGACTAAAGCTTACATGCGTGCCGGGCTTGAGCATCTACCAGATCCAGTCAATTCTGCTCAAGCGTTTGGTGAAACTTCTGACATTCTGCAAAGTGTTCATGCCAACTGTCTCAGAAATCAGGACTGCTGATGAAGAAATTGGATCCAACTAATTATGCCAAAATCTCCCGCTATCTGACCCTGTAAGGGTGAACATTGCATGAGCATCCCAGACTGGGATCACAACAACAATGCCAACCACCGTGCAATCATCACAGACCTCAGGGTGAAACTCTCAGAATCCTTTCCAGTGTGAGTCAACATGAGCAAAATGTATACTTGCAAACAGAAGACAGGTGAAGATGTGGCCCATGACTACCAACAACTGTTGACCATCTTCAACCAGCACAGCGGAATGCAAGACCCAGGTGACCCAGGTGCACAGGCAGCTGTATGGGAAGCATACCTCAGTATGCGCTGTTATGTGGCCCCTGTCCAGACATCAGGTTGAGGACAGAATCCAACTGTGTGGGTATCTATGATGGTGCCAGGCTGGATGAAGTCCTCCATCAGGCCAGGCAAACAGAAACCTGCTGCTGCCGCTGACAGAGCTGATAAGAAAGCCAAAAAGGACTTACACCGCTCAGCTCACCATGATACAAACCATAACCAACATGGCCACTGCTAGACCACAACATCAGAACCAGTATCTACATCCTGACCAGGCTGTTCCACGCCAGCCTTATTACCAAGATCAAAGTTACTTCAGAGGAAGAAGCCGTGGACGATGGCGTGGAAGTGGTTGTGGCTCCGGACACCAACAATTCATGAGACGACCCAACCCCAGTGATGACATCTGCTTCTACTGCCATCAGCCTGGTCACTAGTCCCGTGACTGTCCACAAGGAGCTGCTCTGCTACAGTGGCAGAGGCCAGCGTGACTGACTGGGGGAGGAGGTTCATTGTGAGGAGACAGCTGATCAACCTCAAGACAGCGTGAAGAGGGGAAGTCACACACACACACACACACACACACACACACACACACACACACACAC
>JAPQRP010000016.1:10288405-10304054 GCA_037367295.1 Apogon hyalosoma | reverse complement strand
TTGACAGATAAACAGTACCACAGTGCTTCAGTTTCAGATTCACAGTTTGTCATGTCTTTTATGGATTGTGATTGTCTGTCAACTCAACATATATTTTTTATTAGTAAGGTTTTGTTTTTTGTTTTTATCAATTAGCAGAAATTTCAGGAAACCCCATTTGAATTTCAGGTGACCCCATATGGGGTCCCGACCCCAAGGTTAAAAAACACTGTATTAAGGCCACCCACTCTAACCAGATATGGTTGATACATATCTAGTTAGATTTTTGGATCAGAAAACCAAGATAGTCTTACATCAGTGATATTTGCTGATATAAAGCCCATTTGTTGGAGATAAGGAGAGCCTTTCCCCCTTTAAAACAAGTCTTTAAAACTATGTCCATGGTTTTTCCAGGAACCAGTGGGCTTAAAGTGAACTAGATTTACAATACTGACAATCAACCAACATATTGTTCTGTTTTGATGTATGTAAAGAACAGCATATACTTTGTTTTGCAGATAATATAATTAGTCATTGTCTTAATTGGATTATATGTGTAATTGCATGCATGTGGATATAGTCATTTATAGTCATTTATAGTCATCTCCCAACCTCATCTGTGTTTTTGTGAGACATGTTCACCTCCTCAGCTCACACTGTGCTTCTCTCAAGGTTAATGGCCTCCTTCAGCCTCCATCTCCTGAGGTAAACACACACATACACAGTCCATTAAAGACGTGTGCACACAAACACACTGGTACTAGCCTATGTGTATTTACTTTTGTCCTCTACTGGACCTACACACAAACACAGTTTTCATTTTAAATTGGTTAGGAGTTTGTGGAAAAAAGGATTAAATCTAGAAAATAAAGATAGTACGGGTTATTTAGCCCAAACTACACATGATGTTTCAGTGAGCTTGATGTAAAAGTTTTTAAAAAACAGTAAATAACAGTAACAAATGATAAAATGTTAAAAAAAAAAAATAAAATCTAATGTCAGTGAGGATTCATGTTCAGAAGGTACAAATCTTAGTACAATATTATGTGTGTTTGTTTAGTAAAGTTCTAATGATCTCACATATTTCTCAGTCTCTGAATTGAGATACGATCTGGATATAAGTGAAGTATGTACAACAGTAAAAACAAACGTTTCAGGGAGAAAAACAACTTCTATGAACCATAGTAGTATTTAGTGTGACCTCCTTTTGCACTTAACGGGTGCAAAAGGAGGTTCAGACAATTTTGTTCAGACAATATGAGATGTTATGCGTTGATATTCTGATGTTTTATAGCAGGTTTCATTCAACACATCAGATGTTTCTAACTGTTTGTGTTGCTTTTTGTCATGAGGTCAAAGGTCATAATAAATAGTGACTTTAACCTTTACAACCCATTTCATTCTTTTTTTTTTTTTGCCTACATTTTACATTTCTGTATTTTCTTGTCACAACTTACAAAAAGAGAATGAGAACTAAATATGGTCATTTCAACCCTGCAGACATAACAAAGCTAAAGGGGTCCTCAGACTTTTGCACTGTACTGTACGTGGATGTGGAAAATGTTTCCAATATATTTCTTGGATGAATTTGGGGAAAATGATTTTGAAGTCGAAATTTGTGAGTCTTGTAAAGGGGCGGGACTGTGAGGAACCCATTGAAACAGTCAGTGTTTTGGTGAACCATCACATTGTTTAGGGTCATTGATTCTGTACAATCTAAACACAGTCATGTCATGCACTATTTTAGTCAAACTTATTCTGAATTATGCACTAAATCCTATTTAAAGGCAAATATTTATTCAAATATTTGTGCAATAACTGCTGTACTTACCTCTCACTGTCCTCTGCACTTAAACTAAGTGTGAATGTGTGACTTGACAGAATGGGAGAGGGACGGCGTGTGTGTGGCTTTTTTTTTTTTTTTTTTTTTACTGTTTTTATTGCTTTTATTGTTTTAATTTTTTGCATTGTATAGTTCCTTTTTTTTTTTTTTTTACAGTTTTTATTGCTTTTCTTATTTAATTTTTTTTGGACTGTATTTTTCCTTTTTTTTTTTTTTTTTTTTAACTTGAGAAGCACTGTTTATTATAAGCACATCAGAATTTTCCATGTGGATGCTCTGTATATACAATGATACTAAAAGGAATTTCGAATATTCTTTTTTTTTTTTTCTCCATATGAAAGCTATTTTCACATGGAAAGCATTTATTTGGTTTCCAACCAGCAGATGAATATAGCTCCAATACTCATATTGTTTAAGATTTGTTTGTTTTTATCAAAACTTGAGAAAAATATTTTTAGATTCTTTATCTACTCTGACAATATTTAAGTCCAGGCTGAAAACGGCTCTGTTCAGCTGTGCATAGAACAACTGAAAGGGTTCTATTTGCACTCTTCTCTTTTACTTTATTTTAATTGATTATTATTTATGTTTAATTGATTACATTTTAACTGTAATTGTGTGTTTTTAACTTGTACCTTTTCCCTTTTTGTAAAGCACTGTGATTTGCCTTGTGTATGAATTGTGCTATACAAATACATTTGCCTTGCCTCATCTAATTTAAGCAGATAGAAGATGCTATTAAAATGACACTACAAGGATGGGGAGAATTAAGCTAGTCTGTACAAAGGAACAAAACTAAAACACTTTACAGCCTGTCAAGTATAATCTTTTGGAGCATAAATGCTACTTGAGTAATCATTTTTATCCTAATAATTCAACTTGTAACTAAAATGTTTCCTGAAGATGTGTTTTCTGAGCAATGATTAAACCTGTTCTTAGTGACTCATCTGCTGGCGGTGGCAGCCCATGGCTCTGTTTAGTGCTTTAGTCCAACACTGTTGATGGTGTGGTAGTTATGTTATCATAGACAGCACTAACAACCTGCTCACTGACCCCCGAGGAACAACACGACCATGATGCATCTACGCTAGCATATACGCAGACACACTCGGCTTATGACTGAATACTATCTGCAAGCATGTGGGCTATGAGTCAGACAAATATTTCTTGAAATGTAAACATGGATAACCATTTAATAATTACACTGTTGGTATTCTATCCGCTAATTTTCTCGTCAATGTAAAGGTGAATATGAAGGGGGAGAGCTGTGTGTTGTGATGTATGAATTCCACTTTTGGCTACTTCTAAATACACCTCATGTAATACAAAATTTACATATGCATAGAGTTGTTTCTTTTTTTTAAAATAATCTTTTTATTAGCACACATTTTCAGCATACGTATCCTGTCAGCACAGATATAAGCAGGTCCAATTTTCCAGTTTTCCAAAAACCACCTAAAAACAAACAAAAACTTAAACAAAAAAAAAAAAAAGAAAAAAAAAAGAGAAAAGTTGCCCCCCACCACCACCACCACCCACATTGGTCCACATTCATTTAACTGTGAGTGTTACAGCTATTCTATTCTGCTGTGTTTTCTATAGATGTTTTACCAAAGTAAGAGAGCAAAGGCTTCCATGTAATGTCAAATTTCTCGGTTGATCCTCTGAGAGAAAATGTGATGTTTTCCAATTTCAAGAAAGACATTACATCCATTATCCAGGTGTGCTCCACTGGAGGTTTAGGCGACTTCCAAAGAAGGAGGATACATCTACGGGCAATCAAAGAAGCAAATGCTAACACGTTTAGTTTCTTTGTGGTGAACTAATTCAGGGGGACTCTAAAGATGGCAATAAATGAGCAAGGTGTTACATCAGTGTCTAGGACTGTACAAATAATGTCACAGACAAAAATTCTTCCAGCCTAGACTTGTTTCTTTAACCTATAAAGACCCAGCGCTACTTTTGTGGCAGTTCCTAAATGAATTTTCTCTTTTTCTACCTTTCTAAACTGATTTATCGGTTTCTAATATTATCCTCTGTATTTTGCAATTTATTGTGTAAATCATGTAATTTCTTTTATATTTAATTCACAGATCATGTAGATGGTCATGAAAACTCAGGGTAAATTCAAAGTTAATTATATCAAAACAGAGAAAAATGAAGAAAAAGTGACTTTTTCAGCAAAGATATTGCTGACTGACTGTAAAAAGAAGTGTCTCCATCCACTGCCATTAATCCAACTCAATGGAAGTTGAGGGTTTTACTGGTGAATCAATGTTGTAGAAGTGTCCACGTTCACAACAGAGCCTCTGAACAATCTTTTCTGATGCCCATGAAAAGATGACAAACTGCATTTTACACCAATTATTTGCATGTATTGATATGATTAGTGGATCAACAGGTATTAAACTATAGATGGTTTGTGTTGTCAGTGGCTGTTTGGGTCTTCATGGGTTAATAACGTTCCCTGCAAGAAATTATCACACTAATTTTAAACTATGTAACAGTAATTGCATTTCAAATAGTACCTTTGGATTTATGACTCTGCATGTCATCATAGTGATCATGTAGATATACAGCATTCATATTAATGTTGGAGTACGTGCTAGCATGTATGTGATCGGTCAAAGTGACAGCTGGCCGAATGATGTAACTGTGGTGGCTATCACTAAAATAACTAGGGAGCACAAGAGAATGAATTCTTTATGAATGTGTGTGTGAGTCAAATGTTCAGTGTTTCAGTCAGATGACGCCTGTCACGAGTTTGTAATTTTAATGTATGACAAAAATCTGTGTGCATTTTAGTACTTAGTTGGTTCGGTTTAGGCCTCATACTCTAAGTGAAGTGTCTGTGCAAAACACAGAGGAGGAGGAGAAGGCTAAACCGAGATGTAAAAGGTCAAACAGGACTACACTTGATTACCGGTTTCATCTGGAGCAGGTTAATCATCTTCTTTATGTTCATTCTGCAGCTCTAAATGCATCTCTGTCTCACTCAAGAAGCCAGTGATAATTATCCAATCACACACAGACAAGAAAATTACAATTCTGAATAATATAAAACAATATATATGGACCTGACTGTAGTATTAGGTTAGTTTTCATTTGCAGTGGGAGTCGGTCTGAAAGCAGCTTTAGTAGATCTGATATTCTTCGTACCTCCCACCGCTGTTCTATTTGGACATAACATATGTTATCACATATAGAACAGCTCTTACCCTGATACTTCAGGGAGAATTATAACAGTCATAAATCAGTGTAAATACATGTGTCTTCTGTCATCTTTTTCAGAGTTTTGAAACTTTAGCAAACTTAAGCCCATATAAACAACCTTTCCAGTTTTATATCATCTGTGCACCAGAATATTTCAGGCCTCCGTTGAGTCATTTCATGGAAAACTAGCTCTTTTCAGTTATAAATATTGGAAATAATGTGAAAATTCCTTTAGTATCCTGATAAAATGTGAATTTGATGAGCTCAAAAATATTTTCTTCATAGTTTGAGCTGCTTTGCTATAGAGACATTTAGACTAGATTCATCATTACAACACATTGTATGGCTACATTTATAGAGTATATATTCAGTACAGCTGCATTTGTGGTGGACCACTGCTTTCTACCTCACTGAACACTGTCCAGGCAGAGGTTGCTAAGCAACTGTTTTGCAGCATTGTGTTGTTTTGTTGTTACCGTACAATGACAGGATGCTGCAATGCTGCTCATGAGTGGGATCAATCTGTGATTATTTTTCGACTGGAGGATTCCAGGGAATCGTTTCTTAAACTAAAAAAACAGTTTGTGTTTTGTTTTTCAGCACAAGTCCAACCAAGTAAGACAAAGTTGGGATGGTCTGGAAAATGGAGATTAAAAAACAAAGAAATTATATTAAAATTTACTTTGAGTTATGTTCCATTGTTGAAAATATGAACACAGCATATTTTATGGCTTGTCTGTTCAGCTTGATTTCATTATCACCCCCCCACCCCACCCCACACCCCCCAGGGGGTAATGATGTGACAAAAATAGTTATTTTACAGTTATGTACATGTACTATTGTCCATTAACAGAGAATACTGGTAAGTCAGTGGTCTTGTTTTTGGGGTATTATTTTTGGTTTTGTTTGTTTGTTTGTTAACACTCTAGCAGCAAAACAATTGATTGAATTCATACCAGATTGGGTTTATAGATTGCCAGTGACCCAAAACAGAAATGATCATATTTTGGGAACAATAGGTCAAAGTTCCAATTTTTTAAGAATTTTTAAAATCTTTTTTTTTTCTCCATTTATTTATAAAGGGTGAAATTTCAAATGTCTGTAGCAGCAGAACTATTGGTTGAATACATACTAGATTGAATTTATAAATTGCCAGTTACCCAGAATATATGTGATTACATTTTGGGAGAAGTAGGTCAAAGTTCCAATTTTTTTAAATGAATTAAATTTTTTTTTCTCCATTTACTTATGATGGGCAAAATTTCACATCTATAAAAACATCAATTTTGTTTCCATTCACTTCAACCTTGGCACATGTATAGAGGCAATTGATATGCTGACATGAGCACACGCATAAACATGATGACATCAGCTGGATTGATGCCCAAGTAAGCTCCAATACGTGCGAGGGGCGGGGTTTGTTGTGCCTGGTACCACGTGTTTAAATATATATCCATTTTCTCTTTCTTTCTTTTGCTGCATTGCATTCAACAAAGATCCGAGACAGTAAAGCATGTATCGCTTTGTAACGTTGGTATGTTTCTCATTTAAAATGTTTAGGACCTGAAGACACCAACTGTTTTTATTTGTTTTGCATTGTCTCGTCCTGGTGAAATATACATGGGTCATCCTGGAAAGGTTGTCATCTTAAATGCAGCATGTATTGATGCAAAATCTTTATGTACTTTCAGCATTAATGATGCATCACAGAAGTGCAAATGTTTTCTTCCAAGCACACTGACAGACTGTGACAGACCCTGACTTCTGAACTTGTTGATGGTAACAATCTGGAGGATCCTTTTTGTCTTGGTCTGGAGCTCACAACATCCATTTCTCCCACTAATAAACCTGGAATACCAGTTGGACCAGTACTACCACTATCACACTAACCTCATCAGGCTCCAAGTTTATGGTTATTCAGTCATCATTCATAATACAGAAAATACAAACAATGAGACTAATTTTAGGTCAGCTGACTGAATTATATTGAGACTGAATAGGCTCAGGCAGAAGCTTACGTGCGCCTCACCTATATTCAGGCACTGATCAAAACAGCAGAAATCATTTCTGCTTGTACCCCTCGAAAATATCTTTACAAACCAATGTTTTGAAAACTGTTAATGGACTGTACATGTTTAAATGTATAGTTATGTCATTCTATAATTTAACCCCAATAACAGAAATGCATCTTCTTTTATACATTCAACAGCTTTTTGTACAGTAAACATACAAACACCTCTGAAATCATACCTACTCTCTCATATCAAAAATATCCCAGTTTTTCTTCCTAAAACGCAATGACTTGTGTTATTGTGACCAGCATTTGTGTCCACACCAGTGTTGTGCAAATTACTTCCAAACTGTAATCCATTACAGATTACTTGTTACTGTTATTTAAAAGTAATTCCTTACCTTACAATATTACTATCTCAGAACTGTAATGTGTTACACGACTCCTGTATTACTTTTGAGTTACATACAGACTTTTATCATAGATGGTGTGTACGTAGAAGAACCCCCACCCCCAAAGTCGAAGTCCTCACCCATTGGCTGATCGTGAACAGGAAACAGAACTTTCCTGCTGCATTTTTTATTCTTCAAGGTCGTAAGGTGATTCTTATGGTCTGGCTGTTTTTTGTTGTTGTTGTTGTTTTTTTTTTTTCTTTTGAGCAATTAAATTATGGATGAAAAGTGTGTTGTAATGCAAGTGCTATTGAACATGTACTAAGTAAAATATTACTGAAAATTGATTAGTAAGGCCTTACACTACTGCGTACAGCAAAAAGCAATCTGTTACTGTAGTACATTACTTTTGTAACACGTTACTCCCAACACTGGTCCACACACTTAAGTTTTCTATTTAGATGTAGGCCAAAAAAGTTTACACTTTTGCAGCCTTTTGTATTTGTTTTTGGTAGTCAGCCTCATATTCAACAAGTAATGGAGTAATATGACTTTACTGTAAGCATTTTGTATAAGTCAAAGTCTTCCACCTCTGAACTGCTCATGTATACATTTGCATCAATTTTTTTTTTTACCCTTTCTTAAAAAAGAAAATAGCATGAGACAACAGTTATCTAGTAGCTGGTACAATAAAATGAACACGCAGCTATTTCAGAATGACATCTTCTTTTTCCAGAGTAAACCAGATGTAAAGTTATGAAAACTCTGACAGTTGAAGGGATTTACTTTATTACACATCTAAAGCCTTTACTTAAAATTCCAGCCTGATCACTACTACTCTGTGTGATGACATGTTTTGGATGCACCATTGGATGCAGCCATTTACAGTTACAAACAGCTGTCACCCAAAAGCAGCATCACAGTCGCTCACATCCAATTTCACACAAGAGATTTCTCACAGTAATGGCTGCCAGGTGCGATGACAAGCGTGCGTCAGTGACGAGATATGAAGGAACGTCTTGACACCTCAACCAACAAAGGGAACACAAAAAGCCGTGGCTAATTACAGCCGTTGTCAACAGGCTTCATTAGGGATGCAACACAACTAATGGACGGCAGATCCTTCTGTGGCCTCGCACTGCTGCGCTACTGATTATTTATAGACACAGTTCCATATCAGGGGGCAGACCAAGTGATACATGCATTTTGGCCAGAAGGCGAGTGGGCTGCTGAGCAGATTTCATTAGTCTTTGAAAACAGTGTTAGGTTAGAAAAATAAACCTTCTGTGACAAAATGTCTAAGCTGCAGCACTCTTGTTCTGCTTAAATATGTCTAGGATGCTTCATTAACAGTGTGGGTGTACTCAGGAACTAGAAAAGTATTTGATCATGATTCATAAAACCTGTTGCACTATTAAGAGGATGCTGAATTTCATTACATCAACCAACAACTTGAACTGGTAAGATGACTTTAATAAATATCTCCAGTTGTTGTTGAAGTGTGAAATGATGCTGCAGATGCGAAGTCCTCAACTTCAAATGACTCATCAGCCTAGAGACCCAGAGCCCCGGCTAATATGTGGCAGAGAAATTCAAACATAATTCATGGTTTTAGCCATCTCTTAAGCTGCCTTCATGTGCTATGGGAATTATGGTAAACTAGCACATTGACCCATGGGGAACCACAGGTCATATTAATACCTATATCTAGGGACTGAAGTTAGTAAATGCGTTGTTCCTGTTTTTAACTTCATTTCCTGTCATGCAGCGTGGTACTGCACATCCGGTCAACCAAGCAAAGGGATTGTAAGGTATTTGTATTCCAAAATGACTTGAACTGTGCAGATACACACGCACAAACACCTAGATACACACACACACATGCACACACAGATGCTCTAAGACCTTCCAGTATTATGATGTAGATACTACTTTTGAACTAAAATTTTTTTTTTTGTTCTTTTTTTTGATTTAACCTTCATTTAACCAGGAAAAAGCACTTTGAGATTAAAAATTTCTTTTTCAAGAGTGTCCTGGCCAGGACAGCAGCAGCAGTTTGCACGTTCTCCCCGTGTCTGCGTAGGTTCTCTCTGGATACTCCGACTTCCTCCCACCATCCAAAGACATGCACTGATAGGTTAATTGGTTAATCTAAATTGCCCATAGGTGTGAATGTGAGAGTGATTGTTTGTCTCTGTATGTCAGCCCTGTGATGAACTGGTGACATGTCCAGGGTGTACCCCGCCTTCGCCCGTAAGTGGCTGGGATAGGCTCCAGCGACCCCTGTGACCCTAGTGAGGATAAAGTGGGTTCAGAAGATGAATGAATGAGTGAATTTTCTGAAACATAATTTGTAATATAGCATCATGTGATTTAGAAGAGCAGCTCTCAACAGGGGGGGCAGCAGCCCACTAGGGGGCCTCAGAGAGTTGCCTTGAGATGGCAGCAAATGTTTGTAATAAAAATACATAAAAACACTCTAATGGCAAAATGAGACAAACAATGATCTAACGAAGCAAACACTCAATCTGTAGTATTTCATTTGTGTAAAATATCTACCTAACCCAGTAATGACAAAGAAATAAATGTATCCAAATTGAGCAGTAGCATGGCAGACCTTGGTATTTTTTCCCGATTTGTATATTAATAAAAGTAGTGAACTGCTTGTAATGACTTAACTCTGGTGGAGCAAAGGTCACATACATTTTCATTTTAGCGTAAGTTTCATGTCATATTTAGTTCCATTCTATAGACTTGGTGCGGATAGTTTTGCAGTCACGTTGCAGTTTTTGGAACCAACATCCTATCATCATCATTTACATTTACTTCATCTCCCTTTGTAAATGGTCTTTATCTGACATCAGCATCATCCACTTGTTTTTCATCTGTGTTCCTTCTTCTTTTTTCACATCTGCAGATTCAGTTCGGATCAAACTGAAAAGACAAGAAATCCACACCAACAAGAGTAGGTATGAAAAACTCTTCAGACATGCAGAGTATGCTCATTTTACTCTGGTTTTGTTTAATTCAGGATTATTTGTAAATGCATACAGACCATACAAATATGCAAAACAGTTCAACATTGGGTTTTTTTTTGATAACTGGTGTTTCAAATGCTTTGCAGATGTTAAGTCTAGAATAAATACACAACAGTCAAGTGTGAAATAAGAAAAACATGTCTCTAGGCTCTATGTGAGTCCTAATTTACACAGTCAAACATAATTCATAGAAATAAATTCTGATTTTCTGTCACTTGTGTTTTCTCTTCTAGGTTTTATGTATTTTGTTTTGTGTATTTGGACATCCAGTTATATTCTTTAATAAACATTCCTGATAGATCTGAGGTGTTTTGATGCCATATTGGACACATTTTACACACTTCTGTTGGGTTTCTGTAAATTGGCTTGAGAGTCTGGTTTCGACCAGCTCTTTAAAATGTCATGAGATAACCTTTGCTAGGATTTGGTGCTATATAAATCAAATTTGATTGATTGATTGATGGGTTGATTTTACAGCGCATATCAGTTCATGAATCCAGTACGACAGAGAAGGATAACTATGGAGGCTCATCCAGGGGCCGTAGAGCTGGGAGTCATTACTGTCCATGAGCCGAGGCTGACAGTTCCACCCTCTGGAGCCTGCGTTTGTATGTGATGTGGATTCAAGAACAATAGATGCAGAAGTGACACGTGGAGGCAGGAAGACAGCGCAGATGAATGGAAGGGGACGGACTCGGAGAAAGAGACAGACGAGAGTTACACTGAGGGGAAGAAGCAGAAAAAGGATGGAGCAACACGTGCCCGGTGTGAGGGGAACATTTGTTAAATCAGGATTACTGATTTATGTGCCAGCATTTTGTGTGTCTTTTTGTGTTGGGGCGGGTTAAGGATTGTAGTTGAACAGATGTATCATGCTGACTTGGATGTTGACCTGCATTTGCTCAAAACATTTATCTACAACATCTATTTCAGTTTTTTTTTCCCACGTGTAACGTGTCATATCATGTGTCCAACCAAAATACTATTAAAGCTCCATATAGTGTCAGAATGAAAGCATCCATAGTTGCCACATAACACCGTACAAACCTTAGGTTATTGTACTGTGAAAATCCTCACATGGTTTCTCTTGAGTACTTAAATTCCTCTCTTCTGCTCCTCTACAGCCACAGCAGTGTGTAACATTAGCTACTGTTAGTTAAGAACTTGTCAAGGTGGTGGTGTGGAAGGACTCGTGCACGGTGCTGAAGGGAGAAACAGATTTATTAAATAAACAATAATGGTGAGGAACAAACAGAAAACCTAGGGATGGTGAAAGCCTGAGTCCGTAGCATGGAGAAGGAGTTTGGGTTATGGAGAGGTGAGGCTGACAATGATCCCATGCTGCACAGCTGCAGAACCAAGCTTTAAATAGGCTCGGTTAAGATGCGCCGCAGCCGTGTGTGTCATTATAGTTCATAAACATCAATATTTCCTTAAAGTTTAATGGGAGATTTTTCTTCCTAAGAGAGATGTGACAAAAGTAGATGGTCAGCTGTGGTGGAAAAATATTATTTACAGTCAGAACATGAAACATATTTTGGTAATTTAGAGGTAGAACATGTAAAATCATTGTCATGAATGAAAAAAAGAAAATCAGTGTTGAGAGAAATTTAGTAAAAACCATCTCTGAGGCATTTTGGAAACAAAGATAAAAATTTGAACCAAACTAACCAATGCAATGATATTTATCATAATATCTATATTATAAAAGCCAAGTGACCACTGCATGCATGTGTGTGTGTATCCAGGGATTCAGACAAAACCCGGAAAGAGCTGACTGCTATAGTTTGGCATTATTTTGTATTTTTGATCAAAGAAGAGACTAGGGAAAATGGACAGTTGATAGGACCAGTATTAGTAATTTTGGAATACAATAGCCTTACAGTCACGTTGCTATGGCCAGAATGCTTTGGCGGTGACTGCTGGATAAATATGATACAGCATCCACAATACACAACAGAGTAAAAACTACCACATCTAGAACCCTTGGATCTCCACAGGTCAACGTGGTAGTAAAACTATATTATGACATTTGTCATTATTGTTTTGTATCCCAGAACCCTGTTAGAAAAGAAATACCCGAATTCAACGTGTCCTAATAATTTTGTCCGTATAGTGGATGACTTCTCAAACGGGGGTACTTGAAATTTTTTGGAAAAATACATTAGATAAGTCATCATGTACTGAATACCAAATAAATAATGAGAATTAATGCTGAAATATAAAACACAATAAATACATTCATATAATAAAACTGACACTCCTATTTTTATTGTCAATCATCTTGTTTAAGCTTTGGTAACATTTTAAGAACATTTCTATTTTAGATTATTCAAGATGAGTTTGAGTAATTGAGTATCCATTTTTTTGTCGATGAAAGGTTAATTGATTCATTAATGACCTATTCATTTATTTTTCTTATCAATGAAAGAGGTCACTTTTCACTTTATATTTTGCACATAAAATGTACTTATATATATTGCTGGTTAATATATGTTGTTTGTTTAGAAAGATTTTAAAATAAAAAGTCACCTTTGGCACAGGAACAAATTAAAAAAAATGCTGAAGCAAGAGTTGGGGGTACTTGGGTAAAAAAGTATATTTCAGGGGGTACTCCACTGTAAAAAGTTTGAGAACCACTGATTTATAGGCAGTTATGCTGAGGATAATGTTATTGAACCTTTAATGCAGGCAACTCAACATGAAATAGGCAAAAGCCAATCTAAAGCGCCCAGAGTACGGTGGTGGAAGTGAATGAAGCCGCCACCAGCTGTTGAGTACAAATTGTGACATGAACAGCGAAGGGCCCACAGAGAGCAAGGAGTCTGCTGTTGACACAGTAAACCTAACAGAGGCATAAATACTGCAGCAAGGCTTCCTCCACTTCAGCTCCTTCCTCTTTCACCCAGGCCACTGTGTGTGATTATGCATGTTCCCTGTTCAGGAGTGGTGTATAAATAGTAAAGCGCTGCCCCAAATTGTGGAATTGGTTTCTCTCTTCCGTCAGGCCCCGAGGAAACAGCAACAGCCGTGTGAAATCTTACAGTCTGCTGCTTATGCTCATGGACAAACAGCAGCAGTGGGGATGTTACACTTAGCACCCAGACAAGACATTAATAAAACAAACTAATAGAAGCTATTATTACTGCTGACAGCTGCCAACAGAATTCAACATTATCAAATAAATATGTAAATTGCAAAAATTCTCTTTAATTTGTTGGCGTTTTAATCAATTAATCAGTAATAAGGTCAAATCAAACAAAGGATTAGCCGTAATTGAACAAATACTTTGGAAATTATATGCTATGAGATGTAAGGAGCACCCTTGGTTGCTTCTGCATTAGTAATTATGAGAAAAGTGTCTCGTAATAGGATTATGACATTTTACATTAATAAAACCAGCATGATAAATGTATGAAAATTGTGAAGTTCAATTCACTACTTGGGATAATTCTAATTCACCTGAGACTAGGCTGCACAAACTAACACACAGTCGACTCATTATATTAGTGTGTATACAAGTGTGCACCAGGTATGTAGTGTGGTGTAGTGCTGTTTCTATGGTAACCAGTTTAACTAGCCTCCACTGATTTACATTACTAATGTTACTTTTCAGTCAGTTTGAGGAACCTACCCTGACATCCAGGCACAGCCATGGTGTGTATGGTGTTCTGGCCTGAATGTGAGGATAACTGTCACCCAGCTTTGAGTTCTGCAGTGGTGTTAAAATGCCAAATAGTTGTAAACTTTACCTGAGGATTTTCACTATGATGTGAAATGTTTTATTTTTATCAAAATGGAAAAGTTTTAGGAATCAGTGTAAAAGCCAAGCTGGTAACAGTACCGGTATTGAACTTTTATTCACAGCACCTTGGCTTATGTCTTTGTATTATGTATTAGATCTGATTAATGGTGGAAAAATGCAGAGATGGCCAATCAAATCCCTTATTTGATGTACCAAATAAAATCAGTGAAAACAGAATGCCTCCTGGGGAAAACCTTTTTTTTTTGGTTGTTCTTCTTGATTCAACTGGACTAATTTTGCTATTTTGAAAATCTTTCATTTCTCATCCAAGTGACTTCATCAGTTCTAATTGATGGCGGGGGAAAGTGGACTTATAAACCTGTGGGGGAAGTGGTCTGTGAAGGTTGTTTTTCTCATATGTTCATGACCTTAAGTCTTAGGGTTGTAGAGGATCGGAGGAATCGGGGGGGAAAAAAAACCCCAAAACAAGCAAACATATACGTGTGTGCGTGTGTGTAGATATATTCACTTCGTATTTCTAGAGGGAAGTTCAATGCAAGCTATTTGGAGAACTCCCCAGCTGTATTAACAGATATTTATACACTGACTTTATTTTGGAGCTGAGGTCCTTGCCCCATTCTCATAAACTGTACTTCAGACTGTAAACCTGTTCATTTGTGCTGTATTTTAATATGGTGGACAAACAGCGGACAATCACTCTACTGCAGATTTCGAAACTTCACCTTGGCTTCACTTTTCATCCCCAGATGTTGCCATTTCATTCTCTCCAAATAACCATCTATAACTGCACATCCAGATGTTTGGCTGTACCACTGAACATATCACCACTGTGTTTGTTTTGCTTACCTTTTTTGGTGCAAATGCCCTGCAGACACAGTATAACAAATTGGAAGCGCTGACAACAGCCATTTACCACTAAATGTGAGAGTGTGTAATTTGTTGTGACCTTACATGGAGTAACTGGTTTCACCTCATTTCAGTTCAGTATCAGAATCAACTCTCAGAGACTGGAACTCATTAACCCATAAAGACCTGGTGCTATTTTTATGGCAACTCCCAAATTATTTTTTTTTCTCATCATTTAACCTTTCCGTAAGTGATTTGTCACCATTTATTATAATATTATCATCTGATTTTTGCATTTTTCAGTGTAAATCATCTGTTTTCCTATATTTCATTCACTGATCATATAGATGTTCATTAAAGCTTAGAGTAAATTCAAAAGTTATTATATCAAATCAGAGAAAACTAAAGAAAAAGTGACCTTTTTCAGCAAAATATACCAATAACTGAACATAAAAGCAAGCATTTACAACTTTTGCATTTATCAAACTCCATGGGTTTTACTGGTGAATCAATGTTGTAGAAGATGACGGTGTTTCCACGGTAACTACGGAGGCTCTGAAC
>JAPQRP010000016.1:10204742-10217256 GCA_037367295.1 Apogon hyalosoma | reverse complement strand
TTGTTTGTTCAGTATTAATTGTCATCCTTGTAAATCCAAGCTGGACTGACTGTACATATCCTGACCAAGGAAAATAACATCCTCCCTTTGTGCAGTAATCTACACCTGGCTTTTCTGCCTCCATCCATAATAATATACATTCTACAGCCTAAATGTCATCTAAAATTAATGTTTATTTGCAACATAGTATAGCAAACTACTACATGATCAAAAACAAATTAATTTTAGCAAAAAAATGTCTCTGTTTTGAATGTCTAGGTCGCCAGAAATTTGTGATGTTAAAATGGAGTCACGAGCCAAAAAAGGTTGGAAACCACAGGTTTAGTGTGACCTCCAGCTGCATTTCCGTCAGATCTCTTCTTTAGACTCGGATCATTTCTGTCCTTTAGTTTTTTGGTTTGTTTTTTCTCTCCATAAGATCCCACACAGCTTCTGTAATATGTATATATATGCTGTTTATACATTTCCTGTATATTCCAGTTATATCTTGACACACAGATGTAGAAATGTGGACTGTACGTACAATCCTGGTCATTGTAAAATTGATAAAGCAATAAAACAAAAGGGGGTGAAACAAATGTGAGTTAACATTTATTGAACCATCAATAAATGGATGAATAAATTAATTTATATGTGTCTGCTGAAGAGTTAGATAAGACTTTTTTTTTTTTTTTAGAACAGTTTCTTCATTACACAGTGGTTGATGGACTGTATGGATGCCATATGAATGTATGTGGAATCCAGCCTATTTAGTGATGTTTTAATTGATGTAACTGTGTATTAACAACCTCAACTCATGATCAAATAAGTGTGAAGTTATCATGTGAACCCACAGTGACTTGATTATTAGTTCCTGACAAACAGCAAGAATTCATGACACATCCTGCACTAATTCATCCATTAAATTCTCATTAGTACCATTAAACATTATGTATCAGTATATGATTTGTACTAATGACAAAGTGTATATGAAGTGGAATAGTTATGCTACAGTGAGTGCATAAAAATGAAAGCAAATAAATGAGAGATCTGTTTGTATTAAATAAGAAAGTTTTACCCTTCCAGGAAGTATATGGGCAAATGAAATATGTAGGACAACTGTTTCCAGCGGAATGACGGACACTGCCTTTCCTTCTGTTATGTCCATGGTACTGTTCTGTCCCAATCACCTCCAAGCAGCTAGATTCTGAAAATGTCAAGCTTTGACAAATGTCTCTTTAGGTGTTTTTTTTCTTTCGTAGGATCTTAGCGAAGGGAGGTTCCATCAAAACCAACGTCTGTTTTGTAAAGGCGATGTCACTGGATCCTGCACTCTGCACCACACCATATGATCCTCTTAAAAGGGCCAGATCAAGTGAAAGTGAACATCAGTGGCAAAAATGTAAGTTTAAGCTATCATTTCTCAAATAGGTTTTTTTTTTTTTTTTTTTTTAGCTTAGGAACTCTATTTTAAGGAATTGTTTACAAGATGTCAGTATCACTTGTAGAAAAAAGATATAAAGATAGAATCATTTGTTATGTTCTGCAAACGTTATTTCACACATCGCCTCCCCCTAGTGGCGTGGACGTCTTTTATACGTTAACTGTAAAGGAAGTAATGTGCAACGGTTTAAGGATCTCTCCGCTCCTGTTATTGATTGTGTTCTGTGTACAGCATCTTCAGTATGTTTCTCATAATTGCAAGTTAATATGATATTAATTTATGAGCCTCCTTACTTTCACACAGATGAGTGTGTACAGTTAAATGATTTTGCGGTTTGACAGTGTTAGCTCCATCATAGCCTTTGTTTAGCTGTTAGCTATTTTGAAAGAGCTGTAAACTTACATGAGATTATTCTGAGACTAATGCAAGACGTGTCTCTCCTTTTGCAGTTTTATTCTTTCTAACAACAAAACAACAGTCTGAACCTACGTCTTGTTGATTGTGAAGGAGTTTAGCTGCCTGTCAAATCACACATCGTGTGACAGAGGACAGAACATCAACATCAAATGAAACCTAAAAAGAACTAAAATATGTAAATGCATTCTTAACTTTAATAATAATATTTTTTTTCTTGCTTGTATAAGTGATACTTTAAGTCTGTGGATCTGAAGGAACTAATTATTTAACAGTACTAGAATATAAAAAGGTCCAATCCAATTATTTTTCAAATATGCTCTGCTATTAGCCGTAAATATATCATGTATCATTTGTATGTTAAATAAAAGTTTATTAGCATATTTGTAGTGTTTTAGTTCCAGTCAAAGTCTTTTATTCTGATACTGAACAAAGGTACAAACTGCTGTCCCCGTGTCACAACATATTTGTGTTCGTAAAAACTTATCATTTAAACATTTTTATCCAATATTGATCACAACTGTACTTTAACATCAGAGTTAAAGCCTATGTTTAATTTATTTCTTTGGAGAACAGCATGTTTTGTACATTTGCATAAAGTGAAAAAAAAAAAAGCTGTTCATTTGGAGTCCCCGTGTCACACAGCAGTAATTTAAGTATTTTACCCCCAAATGTTATTTCTATAAATTGTAACGTGTCTTGTGAAAGTACCTACTGAGACCTATTCATACATGTATTAAACATGGAGATCAGTTATTTAGTTTAAACACAGAGCTTATTGAACAGGAAATGTGTCACTGCTTGATCTGGCACTTAAACAACTAGTCAAACAACCTGAAGAGCTTCTCCCCTCATCATTATGAATGTTACATTCAATTTGTGCAACTGCATCTTACAAAGTCTTGCACAATGAACATTTAATTAGCTGAAAATCCTACCTGAGAACTTGATGGAGTTCATTGTATTCAGAACACAGTCTAAGGATGGCTGTGTTAGTTCTGACTTGTATCTTGTTTATTTTCAACAATGAAAAGCCAGAAAAGTCAGTGCACGTCTAGTCTTTTAGTGAGCAACAATACAGCTCTAGAAGAATAAAAAAAATCATGTGATTCCACATTTTCAGATCTGAGTCCCATTAAAAGCCCCTGGAAAATGATCACAAGGAAGTTGGATGGCCAGAAGCCATCAGACAAAGCAGAGCTGCTGGTATTTTTGTTTCTGGAGTGGCATAAAGCAGCCAAGAGCAACGTGAAAGTCCAGCTGAATCCACCAAATATTCATTTCTAAACTCCTCCTTAGTTAAAAGTTAAAAGTTGTGCTGCAGAAACATAAATATTAAGTACTTTTCTTATGTGCATTCCATGAAGTTTTGGAAACAAGGCATTAAATTTAGAAGACGAAAGAAATCCAGTGCATAATTTTAATTTAAATTTGAATTTTATTTGCTATTAAAACTATTAATGCTATTAAAACCAGTGGTCTCTCTTTAACCCATAGACACAATACTTTTGTGTCAGATTCCAAATGAATTTTTCTCTCTATTTAAACTTTCGTAAGTGATTTATCACCATTTATTATAATATTATTAACTGTATTTTGCATTTTTTTTCTGTGAAAATCTGGTATTTTTCTGTATTGATTTCACTGATCATGTAGATGTTCATAAAAGCTCAGATTAAAGTTGAGGGTTATTATGTCAGAAACAGAGAAAACTGCAGAAAAAGTGACTTTTTCAGTCAAATGTATCATTAATTGTACCTAAACCAAGCATTTCCATCCGCTGTCAGTGATCCAACTCCATTGGATTTACTGGTGAATTAATGTTGTTGGAGATGACAGCGTTTCCACGGTAACAATGGAGCCTCTGAACGTCCAAATGGGTCATATCCGATGACCATGAAAAGATCATAAACTGTATTTTACACCAGTTAATTTTTTGATCAGTAGATGTTTGGGTCTTTATGGGTTATGTTTCTGCTACTAGTAACACATGACAGTACATTTTACACAGGGTTTTCTGTGTCACAAAGAAAGAAACACTGTTTATTAGAAACCTTCAGGGTTGAAAAAAAAACCAAAACAAAACACTTAGATAGCTCATCTTCCATAAATCTGAACGTTTGTAGCCTGGGCGCATTCACAGATTCTTCAGGTCTTAGGAAAACTCATTAAAGTGTTGTCTGCGATAGCCCCGACAGGTAAATTACACATCTACGTGCCACACATTCATCATAATCACATAAGGCTGCTTTTTGCTCGGAGCTTTTTCTCTGTGAGCCAAAATGATTCAAGCCAGGTTCATTTCTTTGGCTCCGAGCTCTGCTGCGTCTGCCAGGCACAGAAACACACTAAGACAGAGGGAGAAATACTGAGGAAAAAAAGCATAAAGCACACACAGGGAGGGCAAGAATGAAAGGCAGAGCCAAGAAATGAATGAAAAGCACTGGCAGAAAAAAATAAGCATTTACGCATTTAATTGTGATTATTTTACCGGCGTTTTTTTTCATCAGACACACAACGTCACATCTGGTTGTAATTACCTTTACAGTGAGATTCATCAATCTAGACACATGGATCAGCGAGGGCTTAAAATAATCCATCTTCTAATCTTTACATAAAGATCCTGATTCAGCCATAAATGTAACACTCATGTTTTTAACCAGATGCTTAAATAAGTGAAAATCACCTGCCAAAGAGAAGTGGAAACAGGTTTTTTCAATTTGGGTGAACTGACCCGTGAACACACACACATATTAGATTTATTTTATAAAATTCAATTAAAACCTCCGATCTGAACTGAAAATTGTTAATTCATTTGAACATTTATTTTAAGGTGGCATGGGCTGCATGGGTGTTCTCTGGGTACTCTGGCCACCGTCCAAAGGCATGCACCTCAACAGGATAATGCACAGGTGTTAAACATACGGCCCGTGGGCCAAAACCGGCCCGCCAAAGGGTCCACTCCGGTCTGTGGGATGAATGCGTGAAAGGCAAAAATTACACTGAAGATATTAACAATCAAATATGTCAAAATCATTTCAGTTCAGGTTCTACATACAGACCAATTTAATCTAAAGTGGATCAGATGACTAAAATAGTAACAAAATAATCAGCAAATAATGACAACTACAAAGTTTCCTACGTTTCAAAACTATCCCTTTACCAAAAATGTGAATAACCTGAACAAATATCAAAAACCTGAAATAACTGAAGTGTATATCATACGACACAGGTGTCAAACATACGGCCTGCGTGCCAAAACCGGCCCGCCAAAGGATCCCCTCCGGCCCGTGGGATGAATTTGTGAAATGCAAAAATTACACAGAAGATATTAACGATCAGGGATGTCAAAACAATTTCAGCTCAGGTGCCACATTCAGACAAATCTGATCTAAACCTATAAATAATGACAATGACAACGTTTTCCCTTTGTTTTAGTGTGAAACGGTACAATTTCATGAAAATCTTTACATTTGCAAATGATCCTTTAATCAAAAACCATGAATAACCTGATAAAATATCAACAACCTGAAATGTCTTAAGAGAAGTAAATGTTATTTTACCAATACTCTGTCTGTTACTAAATGTTTTGTGTATTTGTAGATCCACTGTGATCTGTTGAATTGCAATGCACATGTGTAAATTTTAAACAAAATCAGGCAGAATATTGTTAAAATTACACTTATTTTTCCTAAGACTTTTCAGGTTGTTCATGTTATTCACATTTTTTAAGGATAATTTGTAGATGTAAACACTTTCATGATGTAATTTTATTTTTTTCACTTATTTTACTGGTGCCCACTTCAGATCATATTGGGCTGAATGTGGCCCCTGAACTAAAATGAGTTTGACAGCCCTGAGTTAACGGGTCAAACTAAACCACCTGTAGGTTAAATGTGACAGTCAGTGGTTGTTTGTCTGTATATGACAGAACTGGCGACACATTTATGGTTCACCTTCAACCACTGGGAGGAAAGGCTGCAGGATCCCCATGACTCTCACAAGGACTAGTAGGTTTGGAAAATGAATGAACAAATGAACGAATTTATTTAAATGACAAAAGGACAACGAAACACACTGAGCAGCTTAACTGTAGTTTGTACAACAATACAATTTAGATTTGATTAGAAACTTTAGAACTTAAAAAAAAAACTGATGCATTTAGAGATTATACAAATAACACCGTTCTCTTAGATGCAAGAATTAGCAGGAAAATACAGCAGGTAATAGACGAGTGGATCACCATTGGACACATGCTTACACCTTGTTCACGCTAATGCAGATGTTTTGCAAAATAAAGATTTGTCTCTATAGCTGAGCATCTCGTCCAAATGCAAATGATGTTTAAGGACATATTTTAAAGCCAAAATTCCACTTTGTCTGCGTCCATGTGGACAAGGAAAATGGAAAGATTAGAAAATGATGGTGACACATCCCATCTGTACGTGTCTATTGTTGCTCTATGTAATGACCTGCACATGAAACACGGGTCATATAGGAGAATGTAGCACAGCACACACACACAGTTTGAGACACATACATGTTAGTGCTGTTGTGGAGAAACAACCAAAACAACTGACTGACAACAAAATCTGCATCTGCTGCAACCAGTATGATCCAGGTCCACAGGGTCTGCAGTTTGTTATTTCTGGATTCTAGTGTATACAGAGATATTTAGCAAAACAAAGATGTGTGGAGAGAATATGTTTTAACCCATAAAGACCCAAACATCCACCAGTGACCAAAAGCATCTCCTGATCTACAATGTTTAATACCTGCTGATCCACTAGTCCTATCAATACATGTAAATAACTGGTGTAAAATGCAGTTTTTCATCTTTTCATGGTCATCAGATATGACCCATCCGGATGTTCAGAGGCTCCGTAGTTACCGTGGAAACACCGTCATCTTCTACATCATTGATTCACCAGTAAAACCCATGGAGTTTGACAAGTAACAGTGGTTTCAGACGCTTGTTTTTACATTCAGTTATTGAAGTATTTGCTGAAAAAGTCACTTTTTCTTAGTTTTCTCTGTTTTAATATCATAAAGTTTGAATTTACTGAGTTTTCATAAGCTTCTAAGAAATTAAATATAAGAAAATACATAATTTACAGTGAAAAATGTAAAATCCAGGGCATAATATTATAATAAATGGTGATAAATCACTTAAGAAAAGTTAAATAGAGAGAAATGAATATGGGAACTGACAAAAAATTAGCACTGGGTCTTTATTTTTTAAACAGATGGAGAGAATATGCATTTTAATGTGGATGAGGCTTTAGTCTTTACAAGGATATGTCAAGGCTCAACACTTTGAGCCAAATTTTGTGAGTTAAGTGTCAATCACTTCAAAATAGAAGGATAATTTACATTGTAAATTTGGAAAGAAGCCCGGCCTTTCACCATGAACCTTAACACCATAATACTGTCAAAAGATTCAGATTATTGTCTAGAACAGCCAGTGTTGAATGAATGTCATTATTCTTCACCTCCACGTTGAGACTGCAGGTCAATGTGGCCCAAATCCAATTTTTTTGTGTGTGTTTTTTTTTTTTTGTGACCTGTATCTGATCTGTTAAAGACAGTTTGAACAGCACAAATCTGATTTTTTCAAATCCAAACCAGGCCACTTTCATATGTGGTCCTAAATCCGATACGTATCTGATATTTTGCAATGCGACTTCAGTCTGAATGGCCACGTCACATTTATCCGAACTTTACGTCACTGGAGGAGGAGCGGTGGGAAAAACATCTCTACTTCTGTAAACACAGTGTGTGCCTGCATGGTCATGTATTACGTCAGGACCTCTTTTACACATGCGGGTCACTTCAGGGTCGGATTCAGTTCATACTCAAAACTGATAGAAGTCGCATTTAATGTGTAACATAAAAATCGGATTTCATAAAAAATCTGAATTGTGCATTAAGACCTGCTGTCTGAATGTAGCCTTAATGTCCTCAGTTTAAAAAACAGTCTATTAATGAAGAAAAGCAATATGACACAGTAATAAACATGTCTTTATTTTGTTTGTTTATTTCTTTATTTTTTTAAGTTGCAGGCATTAGCATGTAAATTTGTTTATATTCACAAACTACGATTAGGTTGGTCAACGAAAACATACAATCCTTACAATCTTTACTTTTCAGGTGAATTAACTGTATTTTCTGGGGTTAAAAATAATCCTACTTTTTCATCTGTACAAGACCCCGAACACACTTTAACTAACCCTCAGGTTTTCAGTCAGAGGCTTAGAAAACGCGCAAATCATCCGCAAAAGGGAAGTGGAAACATATGTTTTTTGGATTTGAGTGAACTGATCCATCAACACACACGTATCAGATTCACCTTTTTTCTGTCTCATTTTTCAGCCTTTCATTATCTAAATGTTCCCACATGTAGCTGAAACAGGGAGAGGGTCTGCGGCCGTTGCCAGGGGTGGAGTCAGGTCAGGCTCACATCAGCACTGTAAATAATATCATGTCATCATTTTAATATTTGGCCTCCGGTGGAATTGGGTTGCTACACTGCTGTCTGTCGGTTTTTGCAACACTTCTCTCTTCTTTCCTCATCCCAGCCTTTCCCAGTTAAATCCATGCATTCAATTATTGTGGGCTTAACACACGCACAAAAAAACTCCTACTCAACAAATCTCCTCACATACTCATTTAATAAACCCTCACAATGTAGCGTTTATACAATGACAAACCCCGGAGTCTTTATATAGTAGAAAGAGCCACAACCACAAAGCTCAGACAAATCCCTGAGTCTCAGAAAAAACAATTTCACAAATAGATTCCAAGGTGAAATTAAGCCCAGAAAAAGAGAAAATGAAATCGAGTGGCTACACGCAAAGCTTAGTGTAGTTTTAGTTGAAATAACAAAATAGCTCAGTGTTTTTTGGAGCGTAGCCATACTGTACGCTGCTGACAATTACTCATGGACACATAAAACGCTCTGATTTCACCAAAGTTGTGGACGTTGAAGGACTTCTGGGTTTACACTAGACTCTATAGGGCCGTTTTGGGGTTAAAACAGTATTAAATGTCAGGAAATGAGAGTTAAATGGAAGCGTATATATGATATCCAGATGCGTGAGTTTCTATTGTGTTGAGTGGTTTTCCAGCCCTGCCCTCTTTAACTAAGTGTCACAGTATGATCATCTGGGAAAATCTCTGGCAACTTACATTTCTTATACTCACTGCTGCATTTCTCTCTGTGGCGTAGATACTCAAGGTCATTTACAAACATAGTACAGTCTTCATGGTGATCAGAGAGGTACCTTTAACCCATAAAAACCCAAACAGCCACCGAAGAGCAAAACCATCCACTGATCTAGAATGTTTAATACCTGTAATCCTATCAATCCATGTAAATAACTGGTGTAAAATACAGTTTATCATCTTTTCATGGTCATCAGATGTGACCCATTTGGATGTTCAGAGGCTCTGTAGTTACCGTGGAAACACCGTCATCTTCTACAACATTGATTCAAAATGACAGTGGATAGAGACACTGGGATTATGTTCAGTTAATGATATATTTTACTGAAATAGTCACTTTATCTTCAGTTTTCTCAGTTTTTGATATAATAACTGTCAACTTTAATCTGTGATTTTATGAACATCTACATGATCAGTAACCTAATCTAAAAGGAGTTACTTTTGTGTCAGTTCCCAAAGGAATTTTTCTCTATATTTAACCTTTCTTTAGTGATTTATCACCATTTATTGTAATACTATCTTTTGTATTTTGTGTTTTTTCAGAGAAAATCAATTATTTTCTGACATTTAATTTACTGATCATGTAGATGTTCATCAAAGCTCAGATTAAAGTTGAGGGTTATTAATCAGAAAAAGAGAAAACTGCAGAAAAAGTGCCTTTTTCAGTCAAATCTATCATTAACTGAACATAAACCCAGTGTGTCCATCCACTGTCACTGATCCAGCTCCATGGGTTTTACTGGTGAATCAATGTTGTAGAAGATGACAGTGTTTCCATGTTCACTACGGAGCCTCTGAACGTCCAAATGGGTCATTTCTGATGACCATGAAAACATGAGTAACTGTACATAAATTAGTGACATGGATTGATAGAATTAGTGGATCAACAGGTATTAAACAGTTAGATCAGTATATGGTTTTGGTCAACAGTGGATGTTTGGGTCTTAATGGGTTAAATACAGGAAAAGACCTGATTTTCACAGAAAAAATCAAAATACAGAGGATAATGTCATAATAAATTATGATAAATCACTTGAGAAATGTTAAATATAAAGGAAAAATATTTTGGAACTGACACAAAAATAGCACCGGGTCTTTATGGGTTAAATTAATTCAACTATGTACTAAAATCAACAGTGCACTTCTCCTTTTTTTTTTTTTTTACTTAAAAAGCAGCAAAACTACAAAGCCTTTACACTTTACATTGCTCACTTATCAACATACAGCAGAAAAAGTATGAGTTGAACACCTTCAGTTTCTGAGTTTCCTAAAACTGGTAAAGACCAAAAACAGAGCATAAAGGCAGCGAACATAGATGAATCCATGCAGGCACAAGCAGCACGTCAGGTACATTATACTTGTTGATGATAAAAGCATAAACAGATATTTCCTAAATAAATCTACCACATCTTATTATTTGTGGTCTAGAATATTTCTGGCTGCTCAAACCAAAGGTCTGCTGAGGCTGGTTCTAAGAAGCCCTGGTCCCCATACACTTCTGTTCATTAGTCTAAATAGTTATACTTTGGTGATCCATCTTATCTTACTGCTCCATTAATCAGATCTCAGGTCCAATAGAAGTCTTTTATGTTTGACTTTTATTTGACAGATTGGTGTGTCTTGCCTGCCACTTCAGACTATACTTAATACATCAAATAAATAGTAATTGTAGTTAATAGGTTGCACTAACAAAGCTGGAGAATGGCTTGATGAAGATCACTACATTACCAGTGTCAAGAGACGATTTGAGTCACCAGATGATGTGAGTCACGCATGCATAGAAGCATTTATCTCTGTCGGCCATCTTTTACGACTCACTACAGTAACCTCGCTAGGACAAATCACTGTTGTATGAGTCAAACTATGTAAAAGTGCAGAGATTTGACTTTACCTTCAAGGGGTATCTTTCTAGCGATCAGAAGTGATTTTGAGAATCAGTTCATATGCTTACTTTCGGTTTCTTTTACAGCTGAGAGCCTATTCAGCTGACAAGCATTTTGATTTAAATCTGGGGGAAACTGAGCGGTGGAGGATAATCGCAGCTCTATGCCAACTTGCGAAGTTGCCGTAGCGAGTCGTTTGTCCTAGTGAGGTTGCCGTAGCGAGTCATAAAAGGTGTCCAACAGAGATAAATGCTTCTATGCATGCACGCCTCACATTGTCTGGAGACTCAAATCGTCCCTTGACAACCAGTTCTGTAAGCTAGCATTTAGCATTAGCTCATCCATGACCCCTTGGAGACAACTCTGACCCCTTATGCCCCCTATATTGTCAGTTCTGGCTCCAAAAAGCCAACATGATGATGGCTAAACTGCAAACTACTGGCTTTAAATCAGCAGTTCCACAACCAATAAGAAATATCACGGTTCTTCAGTCCACTAAAATATGGCCCAGATATAAATTCTGCAAACTGCTGAGCAGAGTACGCTACCTGAAACCAATGGCTGCCCACTGATGCCCACTGGCATGATTCCCAGGTTGTTCATGGCCGTGGCCCAGGCCCCATGATCAGTGACGGGGACACTCAGGTGGTTCTGCTCAGGACCCAGACTTCCTACACCATCAGCTACTGCATGACAGACAAACAGGCAGGCATCAGAGGTGTGGAAGGAAACGCAACAAGGGGAACTACAGACAAGACTGTTTGAATTAGAATAGTTGGGCGCTTTTTTTTTCTAATCATTTTGAACATACCGCCAGCCATAGCAGGTCTTCTGTTCTCTCCTCTCTCTGCAGTCCTCTCATCAGATCCTTCCTCCGGCTGATGGAGTGATGGAGGGATGAATCGATGGATGAGCAAACAGTGGGGTTCATCCAGTCACGGTGATAATCACAGCCCACCTAAAGGAAAAAACAAAGATAAAAGGACAGGAAAACTGTAAAATCCAGGAAACCTACTTTAGAGCACAGATGAGTCACTGGCTGAAGCAAAACCCAAGAAATCTTAAAGTAATTAAGCAAAGTTATGATCCCAGCTGACTTTCCAGCAGAGAGGCAGTTTAGAGCAAACACATAAACAGACACAGGCACACATGAATGTTGTGTGTGTTGATAGTGAATTTGACATCTTACAGTCACACATTACAAGTTCCCCGCCTCGGTGCTGTATTTCTCCAGGCTGTGGAAGCCATGTGGAAAACATCAGAGGAACAAACTGACAGCGCTCAGTGACTCTAAATACACCCCTCAGTTCTGTCTGACAGGCCAGACATCAGATTGATTCATATCAATTACTGTCAGAGGTCACAAAGGGTAACGGCAATGATGATTATGGCCCAGTCCGCCAATGTGAACACACTCAGCTGTTTTCATTAAAGGTAGAGAACAGGACGCCAGCACTATAGTTCATTTAAGCCATGTGTAGATACAGGGACAGATGTAGAAAGAAAGAAAGAAAGAAAGAAAGAAAGAAAGAAAGAAAGAAAGAAAGAAAGAAAGAAAGAAAGAAAGAAA
>JAPQRP010000016.1:10183458-10194551 GCA_037367295.1 Apogon hyalosoma | reverse complement strand
ACATGTTTTGTTTTGTTTTTTGTATAAACTTCTTAAGAATTTGTCATGCATGTACAGTAGACACACTATAAATATAAGGTTCATAGATTCCTATCAATGCATCAGCAACTGAAAAAGTGTGTATCAGATACAATCTATATTTATATTTCTCTGTATATAATTCATTACTTATAAAGTCAATCAATAACTTGGCCAAAATCAAATCAATCACTCAAGTCAGCAAATCAAATATGTGAAGTAATTTTTATTGTTACTGTTTTGTTCAGCTGTTGACTGTTTAAGAACCAGAAAAATTAAATTAAACTACCCAAATTAAACTTTTGAATTGAACAGCATTGTTGTCTTTCTGCATCACATCGAACAAATCATATTATGGTGAATGAACTCAAATCACACCACATTTCAACAGCAGTGAATCACATTGTGCTATATCGGTAGTTGCTTTATGAATCTATTGTTACTGCACTGGATGGTTTCACTGAGATCTGTATCATTGCTCTTTGTGATGGAAATGCACATCTATAATATGCATGTAGGATATCTATGATATTAACAAACTCACAAGTAATATGTTAATATGACATCATTATACATATTTTTGCTTGTGGAATCTTGTAACATGCACACTGCTGGCATAGTTACATGCTAATACACTGTATGTCACATATTAACATGTTAATGCATGTGTGCAATGTACAGTACCAACAAATAATACAATTAAACATATTTATGACAAACTTGAAGCTATGCTATCCAGAGAATGTTAAGACGTTTTAGTATGAAGCAAGGTATTAGAATGATCAACATTGTGAAGTCAATATCCATGGTCATACAGGCTGAAGATTAGCACACAAACAAACAAACAAACATGCACAAGGTGAAAAGTCATTGTCTTTTCATACTATGTTCATATTCTCTGCCACGCATCGCTCTTGGCCAATGCATGTTGTATCAGTCAGTGTGCTGCTCTGTTTGTTTCACACATTTCACGTTGAAACCATTTTATAATTCATTAGGAATCACACCTGGGATTAGCAGCATTTTCATGACGCGCACTCTGTATCTATGGAAACGTGGTCGACTCATGATGGTTCATCTACTAGACGAACACTATCATTAGCTTTATATCACAAAGATATGTCGGTTAACAATAAACCTTAAGCCTTTAGAACTGTCAGTCACTTAGTCCTCTGCTACCGGCCTGACTCCTCCATGTCTATGTCACTGATAACTTGGACCTGAGTCTGAACTGAGTAGTCGATGCTATTCTTGTCTAGATCACGCTACAGAACCAAAAGTACAAAGCAAACTGCCGTGTAAACCACTAAAATCATGTCTAAATGTCTATGTTAATGTAGTGTAAATGGACCACAATCCTTTGGTGTTCCTGCAATGGTCCACTTTTGGAAACCCCAGGCTACTTTGTTGGAGTCTAGCTTTGCAGGAACTACCTCTTGAGATCCGACATGTTAAAGGAAGAGACAATTCAGTAGCAGATTGTCTATCCCATGTAGTTAATGAGTGAACAATTTTTTTTCGTGGACGTTGATTCTTGTGGATCAACACATTTGTTATGACAAGTTTGTATGAAGGGTTGATAAAAAGAAAAACAAAAAAAAGGATAAATTTGAAAGTAAATAAAAAGGAGACCTGATTCAGAGTGAAACACTTCTAATTCTGATTTGTTCGGCCCAGTGTTGAGTGAGGTCTATTTCAATTAACAGTTAACATTGGACATAACAGTTGTTAGAGCCTGTCCAAACGCTTTGAGTTTTATGGTGATCTATTCTTAAATGTTTAATTTGAAGTGGGAGTTTGACAACAAATTCGTTAGATTTGTTGTCCTTTAGGGTGGAGGTGTTACGAGCACAGATTCCCTCACTATTGTTTTTCCCTCTGGGTTAGAGGGACCACAGGTCATTTAGGATTTTCAGGTTCACCCGCCATGGTTCCCTCACCTGGCTGTAATTAGTCAGGTGGCTTTAAAGGCAGCTGGAGCTCAGCCGGCTGTGAACTGTCCAAGCAACAATAGCCCTTTTTGGTTGGTTGACATTCCCAACTTAGTTTTTCAGCTGGCCACATCTCATCCTTTTTGTCCTCCCCTCATTCTGACCACTGACTCCCACTTCCATACAAGAGTTTTATGGCCCACTTTTTGCTTTTCTTCTATCTTTACCATACACTTAGTGGGTGACAGAACATTTCATTCTCACAGTTGTGGTGTTAAACTCAACCATCAATCTTCATTCCTGATCACTTTACTTGAATCTTAAAGTCCAGTATGTCCAAATAAAACACACATCTGTAGTCTGAAACGGTCAAACATTTGGACTGGTTTTACTTGCTGGGCGTTGTCATTTCCCTCTTCCACTCTGTCCACTCTCAGTGTTATTCAATGTATTCAGCACAGAGTGTAAAGTCTCTAATATATGGACAGGGTGCAGGCCCTGCCATTTCCAGTGTGGCTGGGACTCCCTCTTTACCCTTCAACTGAGAGACAGGGTCATGGCCCAGATATCAGTCAGCACTCGCTGCAGCAAATTACTTCTAATAAAGCCTTTAGAAAAGCACCATTAAGCACAGTGACACACATGCGTACACATAGAGATGGGCTGTAACTGTGGCAGCAAATCCAATCAACTCCAATCAAATCATTGCCCAGAGAAACAGGCCAACTTAGATGCCATAATGATCTCTAAAAGAAGGGTAGCATTTTGCATTTACCAGTCAAAGAGACATCAGCCAGTATAGCTCCTGCTTAAATAGAAAATATCTTGGCAGCTTGTCAGCAGCTCAACAAATACCACAGCTGGTTTCGGTGAGTCTGGATCTGTTTGAATACAGAGCAATGAGCAGAGCTGCTGTCTGAAAAGAGGGCTCCAACACAGTTATTTATAATTATTCTCCACTGACAACAGGTTTTTATAACCCCTTTTACACAGCACTTCTGTTACGGGAATATTTCACCTTTATTCCGGAACAACATCTGTGTAAACAAAATGGTGGGATCATTTGGTCCCACCTTTATCGCGACTTTGTAACGCCTCTGGAGGGAGTAACAGAGCTGTGATAAAGGTGGAATCATGATTCCAGAACGCTATATAAAAGGAACACCTCACATTCCACAACCAAGGTGTGACGTTTTGATGACGCTGCGGAAGACAGCGGGCGCATATGGAGGTACTGGCATGGATTCTGCAGCTATGTGCTAGGGGTGCCACGGCTTTGTGCCACTAGTGCTGTGGCTACATGCCATTTTCACCCGTGGCACAAAGCCACGGCACCCATGGCATGAGTCCATGCCAGTGCCTCCATATGCGCCCGCTGTAGATCCCACACCGAGGGGATTAAAAAACGAGCACAGGCCATGTACAGTAAACAAACATATCAACACAACCAGAAAGATGTCAAACTGAGGAGGCGCTGAGATCCGTGAGCTGTTGTCACTTTGGGCAGAGGACTCTCTCCATGTTTTGTGGAATGGTGAAAGACAGGCTGACTCTGGAGAGGTTAGCAACACCACTACGCTCGGAGTATTTCTGACATGGAAGTGATAGGTCCTACTATACCCTGCACTGAGTCACTGCCCCTTGGATTCTGGAACGCAGGTCCGCTGTCTAAAAGTCCACCCTGTCTCACCTCTGTTACTCCTTTGTTTTGGCTGTGGAAATTGGTCAAAGGTGGAAAAAACATCTCACCTTTTTTCCAGGATCTCTGTGTAAAAGTGGCTAATATGTCATTAAACAAATGCTGAGCAGAAAATGCCAAATATTTGTGTTACAACTTGTTAATCTGACCAAGTACTGCTAATCATTGTTTTAAGTCACATAACTCTGCACAGTCTTCAATATTTAATTACAGTACTTTAACTGCACAGGAATATAACATTTTTCTGTAACTACTTAACATATAATCTGTAAAAGTTGGTTGTTACATTCACCTCTAATTACATCCTATCTTAAAGCTTGCATGTCAACATTACCGTAGTTAAGTGTATTTCTAAAACAACAGCTGTTTCAGTAGCCTAGCTCCATGACAGCAGCATGTACACTGACTTCTATGCTGAGGACTCAAGGAGTTTTTTTAGTAAAATCAGTGAATTCATCAGTGCCTCCCTTCAGCTCCTCTACAGCTGCAACAGTGTACACTAGCTACTATTAACTTAGAAACGGAGTCAACTTCAACAAATAACCACTTCCCAATTCAACACAGCCTCCACCACAAGTTTCACAAAAACACATAAGCATGCGAATCTCGATGCTGGGCCTTAAATATTAAATAACTACCTGTAAAACAATAAATAGAAAATAGTTTCTCTTAACATCTGTGCACAGTGTTTCTAACTTAATTTCTAAGCTAACAGTAGTTGGTTTGTTCGTGATGATTGTGTGTGTATATATGATGACGGTAACTGAGACAAGCATTAGCTATGAAACGGAATTAGCTGACATAACAAATGGCCAGCTCCATCACAACACAGCTTCTGAAACAAACCTTATGCAAGGACACAAGCATGTGCAAATCTTAGATACTGAACCTTTAAAGCATGACTTATAATAATGGTGAGTACAAATGGTGCGTTGTAAGGCTACAAAATACATAAACAGGTAAAGGTTGGCATTTGTATCCCATCGTAACAAGCACTGCTCAGAAACACTGTTTGTTTTCTGCATGTCTGTTTTCACTGTCCCTTCTCCCCTCAGTCATTATCACTTCATCAGGTTATACCGCTGTATAAGCTGCAGTAAGACTCGTAATTAAACGGTGCCTAAAATTAGCAATGAAAAGACTGCATCAGCAAGGGACAAGTAGCAATTAATGCCTGATGTAGAGGCCAGCGCAGCACACTGGAGGCCAAGGACAGGTTGCTGCAAAACATTCATTTTCCTTTTCCCTTCTGTCTGTCGAGGTGACTGGCACTGGCGCTTTGATTTCTCTAGCTGTGAACGTCTTGCCAGCTTGCAGCCACTTGGCTCTACACTGTCAGTGTTTCAGCCTGTCAAACTATTGCTTTATGACTTTATGTCCTTTGCAGCAAAAACTCTACTTCTTTCTATTTTTCTGTTGCGTGCTTTGTATTCAGCGTCTTTTATTACAATCTTTTAAAGTAGCGACAACATTAAAGAGTTTACATATAGGTTCACTGTGTAAAGGTTGCACATGGGCTTTGTTAAAGTTCATGTTGAAATGTGTTTTGTGTTGGAGATGGTCGTTTTTTTTAGATTTGCTGACTGTCTGTCATGGTGCACTCCTTTGTTGCCGCTGACCCCTCCCACAGACTCATAATCACCTTCACCTGCTGGTGCTGCACCTGGAGCAGATCTCCATCAGGAGCCTATATAAGCAGCTCCTCTGCTCTGGTGCCGTGCCAGACCATTGCTGCTGCTGTCACTGCTTCATGCCTCCGTAGACTTTCTCGGACTTTTATCCCATTTCACTTCATAGCCATAACCCGGAGTTTCACCATCCTGATCCCGTCTTCCAGTGAACTCTGATGTTTTCAACCCCAGGCTTTGTTTCATTCTTATGTATCGTTTTATGTTAATAAAACTGTTTTCTCACTTCAGCACTGTGCGTATGAGTTAATTTGTGACACTGTCTTGATTGCTTATGCATATGATAAAAGCCTGCACATGGATTTCTATGTCGACAGTCTAAACTCTGGAGTGAGCGTAAGGGTTTTCTATCCTATATGTTCTCTACGCTGAAATCAATGCACTGGATGATATAACGGACCATTTATGTCGATGCTTCCAGTCCAAAAATAACAGTCTCCAACATGAAATATTATAAATAATCAAAATAATGGACAGGTTGTTGAAGACAACAATCGCTATGTTGTTGTTTGTCCTTGGTCTAGACATCGCTTGGTATTGAGAGACCAATTCTTAAATGACAATGCGTTTGGAACTTCTCAGTTAATTTCCAAGGACACACCAAAATGCATCTGGACAAACAATCAGAGCAACAAAATACAACAGGGCCAGTTGGTAAATTACATACGGTAAACGTCTTTACTATCAAGGCTTTAAATGCAGTTCGTTGTTCTTCTTTTTGGGAAAATAAACTGTCCGGGTTGTTTAACAGTGGGTTCAAAGGGCTGTTCCAAATCAGCGGCTGACATCTTGGTTGTTTACAAAAGTGCCTCATGGAGCTCCTCTGTCAGTCATCACATCCGGCCTACCCTATATCAGATAAACAGTTGTGATTGGCCCATCATGGAGTTAGCCGGGTGGAAATCTATCTGAACGGGAAGGGGGCCAGATGCATCTGTCAGAGACAATGAAACATGAGCTCCTCACATTTGTCTGGTTGTCAGGCAAAGTCAAACAAACTGTTCCAAAATTGCTTAAGGAGAAGAGTGCAGGAAGACGGGGTCAAATAAGTTAAAACTGCAGGAGCCAAAACCAGGGGGAAAATGCAAGAGTAGGAAAATACACATGTGCTTTTTGCAGCTCTCTCCTCTCAGTCCAAAAAGATTAAATATGAATATACATGGCTTAATGTTGGACTGCGGAAAACACTGTGTTGAGCTTCAGCGTAGAGCAGTAAAGTCATGTATTGGAAATTCTTAACAGCCATCAGTCGCCTATCAAAGCCCCTACATGTCTGAAAACACCTGTGATTAGGCAATATTTAATCACATATTATATGGGACAGACTAGTATATTTTCTGCAACCTTCAAGTGGATAGAACTTGTTTTATGTCAAACCACTACAGTTATAATATACTAAAAGACTTTTTTGCTCAGTGATGTTGAAAAATATGTCAGACATAGCTTCACAGTTTCTGTGTATTCATAAATACAAGTACATTTTACACAAAATGCAGAAATACACTATCAGTCAAAAGTTTGGACTCACCTGGCTTTTCTTTATTTTCATGACTATTTACATTGTAGATTCTCATTGAAGGCATCAAAACTATGAATGAACACATATGGAACTAGAAAAGCACTCGGAGAGCGCAGACCTCCACCAAGGCAGATCACCCCACCACCACCACCACCACCCCCTCCGCCATGATTAATTTACATCTAAAATGAATTCCTGGACCTTGAAAACCTATGGAGTTAGTCGCTGGTAACAACACAGCATTTCCACTGGTAAAGTTTTGCCATGGCACATCCTGCCCCCTCAAATGAAAGTTTGCAAAGCTTCAAGAGGTAGGGAGAAGATAAATAAGCGAAAAGTTTCACTTTCACTTCCGCAAGCAGCGGTCCACACCGCCCCCAACCTACCGACTGAAACGTGCGTGTGCCCCCACCCCCACGATCACCACCAAAATGTACTCATTTGTTCCTTGTGTCAGTATCAACATTTCCTGAAAATTTCATCCATATCTGTCCATAACTTTTTGAGTTATCTTGCTAAAAGACAAACAAACAGACAAACCTCAATGAAAACATAACCTCTGCCATTCCTTGGTGGAGGTAATTATGTAGTTAAAAAAGTGTGACATAACTCAAAGCATGTTTTTATATTTTAGATTCTCCAAAATCAACACATTGTGTTACTGCTTTGCACATTCTGGGCATTCTCAATTAATTTCCAATAAAATGGTGTTGAATAACACGCATAAGAATGAAAATGTGTATGTATATCACGCCAAGTCACCTGGAATGTTTTCCAACAGTTTTAAAGGAGTTCCTAGTGATGCTGAGCACTTGTTGGCCATCTACGGTCCATCTCATGCCATTTAAATGAGACGGTGAGTCCAAACTTTTGACTGGTAGTATATATTAAACTATGGAATTATGTTATCATATCTATTTGCATTTGCGGAGGAGTAACCGCAGTTTGGGAATCACACTTTCATACAATTATTTTTGCATACAAACTGCTGAATAAACCACTTTATGCAAAGTTCTGAGACGACATGGAACAGCACATCTGTACGTAGTAGAATTTGGCTGAGGAGAAGCTTTGAATGTTTGGACACAAGTTGTTCCAAGTCCACTTACTGAACTCCTACAACAACTTCCATGTCAACTTACACAGGAGGGTAGAATAAATATGTCACTCCACTGATTGCTTAGGGCAAACATACAGGCTGATGTACATGAATGTTAATGCAATGTCAGTTAGAAACGGTCGAATCCCCTAATTCTTTATTTTACTCTTGCTCATCTAAAGACTGAAATGAATGCCAAGTCATTTTGAAATTTAGCTTTAAGTATCAGTGAAAAGATTTCATCAAGAGCCTATTAGATAAACCTTACCAAGGCGGGTAATGTACACTATGTGTCACTGTCTCTTGTGGGTGAGCTACTGAAAGCACTTCATGCATCTCAGTTACAACGCCGCTGCTCTTTAGACTCTGAATCAATTCACAGAGGATTGCTTAAAATTCAAGAAATGCTATTAGCGTGGCTGCAGCTAGTGTTTCGAATCCATTTAATCCACTTAGGGCTTGAGAGGCAGGGGAGATGAGAGCAGAGAGGGAGGGTCAAAAACAGAAAAAAGGGATGAATGCGAGGGCGTCTGAATGTACACGACAAACAGGTTCAACATGTCTACCACACAAAACAATGACATTTTTCTTTAACTTTAAATTCCACATATATTACTAGATGGTAGCCGATAGGAACTAAAGGATAGAAATAAAAACTGTAACTTGGCTGCAGTCTTGAAAATGTGTCTGATTGAGCTGACACCATGAGAAACAACACGCAAATCTGCTCACTGCTGTCAGTCTCCATTAATCACACGAATACCACACAGACCGCCAAGGGGCCGCTGTGCTGTCATTGACATGTGTTGTACATGGTGATGAGAACTGATGAGCTATGACTACTCAGCTGAGCACAGAGCATCGCCAGCGTAGAGGAGGAGACTTGAGTATGATTGTGTTGTGTGTCCGTGTCTAGTGGCTTAAGAATCTGACAATCGGCGATCAATCATTAAAAAACTAGGGGATGAAAATGAAAAACGGGCACTTACAATGACCATCAGATAGAGTTACTTAAAAAGACACCTGTTGAACACGGTGTAGAGATGTGAGTCTTTCCTCATTATATCTAAATTCAAATAACTGCATATTTTTCCCTTTATTTACAACTAATACAGATGATGAATAGGCTTCACACATGTGCAACAGAGCTGTGTTGTGGTAATTTCTAAACTCATTCCCTATTGTCTAGGTACAGCCATAAAGTTGCTGTATTTATTTATCTGCAGTGAGCGATTACTGTCTCCAGATGGTTTCGTTAGATGTTTGTTACTAAAAAGGAAAACACTACTGAGTTTTCAGCTCCTCTGATGTAATCTCTCGGATCAGAGTCATGAGAGAAAATAATTGCGTATGGTATTTTTGAGCCTGTCCTCCTGATGAAAACATCCTGAGTTAATTTGCATTCACATTAGAGATAGTATCTGAAATATCTGATGGCTCATGCAATCCCCCGATCCAACTTTACACTTTAATATGGGAGGCAAATTGGGGTCTTTTGTGTTACAGAGAAACTAAATATTATCCCTTTTTTTGTTTTGTTTTTTTGGGTGCCAGTAACTGTGATTCCATTTGTTGAAATCTAGGTTTTAACACAGAAACAGCTTGTGTAAATAAAAATAAATTCTACTGTGTTGCTGTTGTGAAGACCAGTCATGATTCGAGTTTTGCCTGTAAAATGGAACCAGTCATAGTCAGTATAATTCTGCTTTGAAGGATAAGTAGCAACTGAACCTCACCATCTCCCCAATTCCAAAATGTCAACTGCAATGAATGCTGAGTTTCCTTTTTCCCCGACAACTGCTTCTTGAGATGTTGTCCCACAGTCATGGCTTGTACACGCATCACATCACCCATCTTTCCCTTTTAAGGCTGGAACACTACAGGGGTGTGTTTTTTTTGTTTGTTTGTTTGTTTGTTTGTTTGTTTGTTTGTTTGTTTTTTCATACTGCTGTTGATGCCATGCTACTTTCACACAGAATGCAAATATTATGTTGTAAAAAAAAAAAAAAAAAAGGTATATTTTCTTGGGCTTGTGTAGTTCAAATACAGGCATTTATGTGAACTGGTTATGTGACAACCAACAAACGGTAAAGATAATGACATGAACTGGAGCAACATCATCGAGTGACTACAGCAGACTAACTGGACAGTGAAGACTTTGTACCATGAATGTCACTGGAATCAAATGCACTTTACACAGGCTGCAGATGATATTGTATATATTTGTAGCTATCACTGTTGAACGGCCTGATGTGAATATATTAAAATCTATTATTTATTTTCACATGTTGCAAACTTGCATCCCTTCATGGCTGAGTACTTTTTTATCCAGACTTCAGTTTGGTTCTGTGACTACCTATGCTGCCGGCTGAAAGGTGCCCCCCTCATTTGTGTATTTGAATAGATCGCTTGAAAATGCTGTGAAAGAGCTACAGAAAATTACCTAGAGAGAGACATTGTATATAACATGATTGTAGACAGTCTGCCACACACAAATAAAATTTGCATATCAGCCCACTATAGACATGATTTACATCTGTCTCGGTCTGTTGAGTTAGACTCCTCATAAATACCACAATAAAAGTCAACAACAGCAAACAGATCAAAGCTGCACATGTCGAGTATAGACTGTATTTTGCCCATTTGCTTGTACTGATTATAAAACAGGCAGTTACTATCAACATAAGTAATGGAATATAAGGACAGTAGAGGAGATTATTTTTGTGGCATTGTGCTTGGTCATGCTTAGATTGCTTTAACCCTTTCCTGCATTACATTGCTACAGTGGACAGTTGTTCATTCTTTAATTAAAGCTACATTATTTGCAGTAATGACTCCAACTCTTAACCCTTTATGTAGAAAATCAAGGTTAATAAAGTTACCACATTTGGTTCTGTTCCTGTAAGTGGTATAATAATAATAATAATAATAATAATAACAATAATAATAATAATAATAATAATAATAATAATAATAATAATAATAATTCAAGAAGTGTATATATAAAAAATACAAGGAAATACATGTAAGGTGAAAGGAACATGTATTTTAGAACATTAGAGCATCACTTTTAGAACATTAGACCAACATCAGTGCTGCTCCAGACCCCTGTCCACATCCACATGATCCCTTTGAACAT
>JAPQRP010000016.1:10051893-10067883 GCA_037367295.1 Apogon hyalosoma | reverse complement strand
AATGTACCTTTAGTTGTACCAGGCATTAAAATGAACAAGAAATTGAAGAAAACAAGGGTGGTCTAATAATTGTTTCCCTGACTGTAACTGCTGGAGAATCAACAGAATTAGCATCAGTTCAATCCAGGTGCTTTGTTTTGTAAAAGACGCATGCTCATAAGGCACAGAAAATGAAAAAATAAAAATTCCATCAACTTTACTGTAAAAAGAAAGAAAAAACACAGATGTCTCTGGGATCCAGACAGCATTTATTTTAATAGACAAATTTTCTGAGTTGTCATGATTAGTCTTAAAAGCAGCCCTTTTTCTAAAAAACAATAAAATAACAGTAAAAATAAAAAATAAAACAAAAAGATGAATTCCGTTCTACAGAGTGATTCATTTACGATCCAGCCTCATCAATCTGCAACATTAACAGTGATGTTTCACATCTCCACAAACATTTACATTGACCATTCAGACTTCCTCACTCAGTGCAACGTCTCATCATATTCAACATTTACTAGATAACGAACAAGAAAAGAACCGAAACTCCTACGGCCTAATAATGTCATAGTTCACTTAATGTGTAGATACAATTCTCATGAAAGCCGATACAAAAAACCTCATCTGGTTTCCTGGCTCAGTTGACAGCACACACATAAATGACACAAATCTCTACAGTGCATACATCAGAACAGTTCTGTAATAAATAACTCAGCTGTAAACTTTAAACTGAACCTTCAATTTTCCCTCTGGAAAGATGCAAAGTGGGCAGTACGTCACTGACTTCTGCACAGTTACAGTACCACCAGAGTTAAACCAAATAAAACATATACATGCCAAGGTGAGTCAGGTAAAGACCTTTTTTTTTTTTTAAATAGAATTTTACAATTTGTTGGGTTCAAAAAACAATAAAAATGTCACAAAATGTATCTTCTGGCTTTAAGGTAATTCAGAGTTCCTTCATTTCAAAGCAGTCAAACAGACCTTTAACGTAAAGGCCATCGTCTTTTGGTTTAGTGCAAACACAGAGAGAGAAAAAATGAAATGTGATCATCGTAAAACATCATAAACTGAACTGGTGTTGGACATGGAGTTGGTCAGGGATACCTTTGGTCTGATGCGTTGATAATGTCATCCTAAATTATACTCTCACGGCGACAGACAGGTGTAAATAGTCTACAGTTTTTATCTAAAATTGGTCACAAAAGTAGAAAACAAAAAAAAGTCCAGGTCGGAGTGAAACTTTATAACCCAGTTTAGCTGCAAATCATGTGGAATGTAAAAGGATCAAGCGGATTACTTTATCACACAAAGCAGTTGTTTTCATAAAAATAATAACCTTTATCCGAATGCAAATCAACCAAATTTTCATATAAAGTCACAAAAGTAAAAGTTATTGGCTACATTTTCACAGCTTCAGACATGAGGGACCCGTCTGCGTCTTTTGGGGCGTCTGTGGTGACGATACAAACTTCACTGAATTCATTTGGTTTAAACAGAACGGAAACAAACTGCAATATGCTCTTTAACACTGCGTGAGTATAAACTGGGAAATGACTGAATCGATTCATTAAAATTCTGTTTTTACGAGGTTTTTCTGATGTAAAAAGCACCATTAAGTTCCTGCCAGTGCAGTTACTTAAAATACAGTACAGTTCGCCTTCAGAGTCATTGGTGCTGACATCATGTTCATCACACCAGCTCCGATTCCAAAGGTTAGAAATGAAGAAATTCGATAAACCACATATCACAACCAGCAAACCTACACAATCCCATAATCCATCTGTAGAAAAGGAACGGACTGTGGGTCATTATCACTATAAGGTTCAAAATGTCAAAAAAAAAAAAAAAAAATAGATTTTCCACATAACTCTATGTTCAATGTGTTAAGTCGACTGTAGGCTGTTGGAAATGCACGTTGGCCAACCCCCCCTTAAAATATTAAACTAATGTCCACCCTGTCACCGACAAATACATGTCAAAATAAGTGACAGTGTGGATAGTTTTGGCTAAAGTTTGCATTTAATGACCACATGTTGGACCCTGAGTTTCCAAAGTAGGTCATCTTCAAACAGGACTGTATAATGTTCAACAAATATATTTAGAATTTCTGAAAAGTTTTACATTAAATTATATTTTGTGGTGACAGGGTGGATATGCTAAGCTTGAAAAACATCTAAGTACAAACAAAAAATACAGAAAACTCTGAAATGTAAATGTAAATACTGAATGCTCTCGTAGACTATGTTCCCACCTCCAGTGAAGACATTCAGCGTAATGATGATGTCATCAGTGATGTCATCAACCAGATTATTAAAGGGATGATTCCCCAAAAGTGACAGGGTGGAGAGAAATTTCAAGGACCCGTGCAGAATGTTAAATATTATGATGAAAATAAAGTATAAATGATTAAAATGACTTGTTTTATTAGAAAACTTGAGTTTAATGACCAAATGTAAAAAGTATTTTTTTTCCATTTAAACACTTATCTCATTAAAGTTAGAGGGGCAGTGACATGGACAAATCAGGTACATTCCCACAAAGAAAACTGTATAAAATAATAAAATGATATTTGAAGAGGTTTAAAATTGTACTGATACATGTGAAAGTTTTTGCCCATTCATAACAAAACCCCAGAATTTCATTATTTTGCCATGTGTTCAATCATGGTGACAGTTAGATTCTACTTATAGTGATACTGACCCTTATATTCACCATCTTTAAATGTTGTTGCTTGGCCCAATTTCTGCCTCAGTTTTGAATAATATTAAAGGATCATGCAACATCAACCCGAAGTATCTCTCCATGCAGATACTAACTGGGGGGATTTTCAGACAATTTTTCACCAAAACAAAGAAAAACTGATAATCAGTGGTGCTCAAAGCTTTGAAAGTGGAGTATTCAGAGTAACCAGGGTTTCCACATGTTCCAATATAAGTTATTTAAAACACATTTCCCATCCTGCCACACTGACTTCAGACTTTGGTACAGATCCAGACACAAGTAAAGAATAATATCATGTGATGGCAGGTGTTTTACAGTGACTTCCCATAAGATTCAGCTGCCTTATAAACCAAAAATGATTGGATTTTACATTTAATAGTCTTTTTTTTTTTTTTTTTTTACACTGGCTGATCATAGGTGTTTTTAGGCAGGTGGTGCTGGCAGTTTAACTGTTGTCGATCATTGTTAAGATTCTGTCAACACACAAATCTACTGCTCTGTGGCTCATAACAGAAGCAACATGGCACCTCCCATTACTGATATTTTGGCTTCTCAGGTCGTCTGTCTTTACATTTAGTCCTTTTCATTTGGACAGAGAGGAGAGAGCGGCAGTAGGAAGGTGTGGAGTTTCAAGTTGGGAGTATTTTTCCTTCCAATTTGTCAAAGAAACCCTGCTGTGTTGAGTCTTACATAATAACAAATGTCAAAGCTTTGAGATCCACAAATTATCTCCAGTTTTGGAACAGAAGATAAGAACTACTGTGACACCGAATGGTACCAAAGTGAAACATAACAGGAGCTGAGGAATCTGAGGTGAAGTAACCCTTCAACCCCTAACGTGTCTGTGGTGAGCGCTCTGAATGGATGATTTATTTTAAATATTCATAAAAATTCAACCGTTTGCTCAATAAGAAAAATTTCAAAATGTGCTGATAGAACAGACCTTGGTCTTTTCATAGACATCTGAGCATGCTCAGTGCACTGCCCCCACAGAGCAGTGAGTGAGTCCTACTCGCTATAAAACTAGACGGTTTGGGCTTTTTTTAAATACCGTTTTCCTTAGTGTTTTTTGCAGTGTTGTCGTGATTTTCCGTTATTATTTTTACTGTGTTTTTACAGAGTTTTGACCATGTAACTGATTTATGGAGTTCAACCAAATGCCAAAAAGCTGCTGGACTGATTTAGAAAATATGGGCCCAAAACACAAACTACTGGACCATAATTCAAATACTTGTTGTTGTTCAGTGTGTTCCAGTTCACAGTTCATGTTCAACATCCTAAATCTCTTCCTGATGTACATTCTGAGTGCCTTATTTAGTAAAAACCTGTCAAACTTCAGTTCCTCTCTTTGTCTTTTTCTGTTATTCCGCCCTGTTTTGACCCTAAAACACACAGTAAAACAAAACCACTGAAGAAAAGGAACACAAGCACATACTCACAGCAGCTTTTATGAACTGAAACAGATGCAAATTCACAGCAGCATGTTTCAGTGAAATGTCTCAGGGGTTAAAGGGTTAACCCTCATAACCCTCACCAAACCAGGAGTGAATAAGGGCTTAGTTTGTAGTCTAACTGATCCAACAGACATTCGATGTTGAAATACCAGAATACTAATACATGATGTCTAAAAATGGACGAAACAATGAACTAATGCTTCTTTAGTCTGTCCCCGTTACCATTAACATCCTCCTGGTCGTCATCAGACTATGGCTTGTTTGGGTTTTTATTGGCCTCCAGCAGGAAATGATTGATAGCTAACTGGTCTTTCCTTTCAGCTGTACATGGCTTATGCTTCCTCTTCTGAAAACAGTCTGTGACAGAGGATTTTATGGACTGTATTGAATGCATACACAGCAGAGGCGTGGCAGAAACGTAAGGTGAACTTCTCTTAAATCTACGCACACGAACTGTTTTGGAGTTGCACCAGATGCTACATACTGGACGTTTTGGTAGCTTGTAGCCGGAGCACCTTGGAGAACAGTGTGAACTGACCCCGAAAAGGGGAAACTGAGCTCATAAAACAGATGCACTGAAAGGAACGAGAGCTTACTGACCTTTCCATTTCAACAATTACTAATGTCATTCTATAAATACAATTAATGATAAAAAAAAAAGATATTAGTTTGAATAAATTATTTCTGCTTCCTAAACCAAATTCTTGGAGCTAAGGCTGGGCAATTGCATGGTCTTATACTGTGATTAAATCTTAATTCATCATATATGATCTACTTTGAATGAGATTGTGCCATTTATAAAATAACAGCACCATCAAATCTTTCCCACTCCCATACGATTTGATTGAAATGGTCTGATTGATAATATGAATGAATGATAGTATTTTACAGAAAGTATTGTACACAAACGATGCGCTAACCTATGGGTTTGCAACATTAATGTCACAGGTCGCTAGGCTAGTGAGTTCATTTTAGTCACTGTATAGTAATAGTTTAGTTTTGTCTGCACTGAAGTGTTCAGGTTTAGTCTGCATTTACCTGCAGAGTAATGTTATGTGTAGTGTTACGTGCTTTTTGTAGCTGCTAAAAAAAAAAAGATGAATTACATTAAGTCAGTCAGCTGCAAGTCCCATTTCTGAAATATGATGTGCCATCACAGATGCTTTAGAACAGGGGTGTCAAACTCATTTTAGTTCTGGGGCCACATTAAGCCAAATTTGATCTGAAGTGGACCGAACCAGTAAAATAATAATATAGAAATAATGTCAACTCAAAACTTTCCTCTGTGTTTTAGTGAAAAAAGTACAATTATGTGATGAAAATGTTTACATATACCAACTATCCTTTAAAACAATGTGAATAACATGAACAAACGGAAATTTCTTAAGAAAACTAAGTGCAGTTTTAACAATATTCTGTCTCAGTTTATCATTTACACATGTAAATTACAACTTACAGATCACAGTGGATCAACAAATACACAAAACATTTAATAACAGGCAGAATATTGGTAAACTTGCACTTCAGACATTTCTAAATGTTCATATTTGTTCAGGTTATTTGCATTTTTGTGAAATGATAGTTTGTTTCAATGTAAATACAGTATCATGAAAATGTTTACATTTACGAAGAGAAAAATTTAGAGTTTTGAGTATTTATAGATTATTATGATAGTATTTTACTGATCCACTGAGGTTAAATTGAGCTGTATGTGGAACCTGAACTAAAATTATTAATATTTTCAGTGTAATTTTTGCATTTCACAAATTCATTCCAGGAGCCAGACTGGACCCTTTGGCGGGTCGGATTTGGCCCCCGGGCCGCATGTTTGACACCTCTGCTTTAGAGTTAACTTGGTGCTAAAAAATTATTTTCATTAATAAATTATGACCAGGTGAATTAAACCACCACAGTCTTGGTAATTAATGGAAACCCTGTAGCTACATGTACAATGCAGTGTTTACTTCAATTAGATATAGTCAGTGGTAGAATAACATTAGTCCAAAGTGATACAGAAATTAGAGATTCTAGTCAGACACAATGAGAAAAGTCCATCTCCTGCTCAGCCTGAGCCTCCAGACACCAGAGGAACCTAGAGGAAAACTTTCACTTTGATTGTAACTCGACTACATTTTATAAGAGAGAAAATTATTGATTATGATTGTGATTTTAAATCCCGATTCTACCTCTACAGATGATCAGACGGTCAATAATTCTATGACGTTTTGGCCTTGATCGCCCAGCCCTAGCGGTTCATTCTTGGCTTCAGGTGAAACCAACCTGTCCTGCCTTTCTTATGTTACTTCCTAGTGTTTCCTTAATCTCAGTAGTTACTACGTCACAGCCGAACACCAAGCAATTATTGCCTAGTGTTTCCTCTAGTTTCTTAGACTTACATGTTGTTGTTGTCTCCACCCTCTATTCAGAAACTTTAGAATGTGACATACTCACATTTAACGCTTCATGTTAATGAGAAAACTACACTCATTTTTACTTTGAGCTGGGATTCTAAATCGGCTCCAAATTGTTCACAACTCAATCCATACCTGGAACAGCAGCGGTTCCACATTGATAGTAAAATACTATGCTTATAAATCACTATCCTGTGGCAACAACTCTCCTAGTTCCAATTCAACAGCAGATTTCATGGCAAGCACTTTCAGTACAAACTGATTTTTTTTTCTTGTTTTATTTAATTTTACTTTGTTAAAAATTCAACTAACCTTATATAAAATGCTGATTCCCTGCACTTTTGTCTCTGTTAAACATTTGACTATTCCGAGTGTCACCACTGTTTCAATTACCAGTCTCATTTACAACCAGTAATCAATATTAAATCTGAAAAAGCTATACTGATCAATCCCTCCATTTCCACCAGTGACTCCTGGTGAATTTCCAGTTCTCTGAAGCAGTCACTGGATTCCATTTCAACACTGAACTCCACTAGATAAAAAAAGCTGAACTTGTTAAAGTAAAAGTAAAAGTAAAAGTAAACCCACAGCCTGTCTTATCAGTTAACCCCAGACTGGAGCACAGGAAGTCAACTGTGTCCAAACTCTTCCGTTACATGAAATCTGTTCGAACCAGGCATGTTTTTGATCCGTCTCATCCTGTCGGTGTAGATGCTGCTGTAAAGGACACTGGGAATCATACCGGATGACTTTAATCCTGTCTAAACTCTAGAAATACAAAATTCAGCTTTCTGCTGTGACTACATCCATCAAATGTTAAATCTTTAAATTGCTGCCCGATGATGCCACATATTAATCACATTTTTTTATGGAAGGAGGTGTAATTTAAAATGTTTCTTGATCAGTCATATAAACAACTGTAATACCTCAATGGTCGAACAATGAAGAACTCTGCTTTTTTTTCCACTTGGTGCCAACTCTATGGATAAGAAAATGTAGCAGCTGTAACTGACCAGAAATTGGCTTCAAACCTGGATGGCACACACCGGTTCTTCACAGTCTTTCCTTCAAGTGTCCATCAGAAAAAAAAAAAAAAAAAAAAAAGCAAAAATGCAGAGTGATCCCAAGACTGAGTAAATGAAGCCATCAGGTTTCCTGCTGCAAAAATGTCTGATGTAGAATACAGGACCGTCCACCATCTTGGGCCAAAGAAACAATGTGATTTCTTCTTTCCTAAACTGGAGATTGTTTCATATGACCACATTACACTGGACTGAACCTGGTCCAGCTTAAAAAAAAAAAAAAAGATCCCTGACATTGGTGAGACAAACATCCCTAAAAAAGACAAACTGCTGCAAAAATATGGACAGATGACTGAGCAGAGGTCCTGAGGAAGGAATGATGGAGAAACTAACATGTAAAACAACACGAAGAGAGAAAGGGAGCACGGAAGGAAAAAAGAAAGAGAACAAAAGAAGAGGAATAGAAAATAATCTCTGCAGCCCAGATCCACAGCTGGCTACGTTAAAAGTTAAAAAATGAGATCAGTCAAATAAGATGTCTTCATTATTGTCCAGCTACCTATGTGTGCGCCAGGGTGTTTTTATCAGCTGCAGTGGCAGAGCAGCAGTCCAGCCATTAGTGGGAGCAGGTTGAGCATCAGGAGCCATAGAGTGATGGCCAGACCTGGAGAACTGGAGCACGGGTCTGGAACAAACAAACACAAAGAAACCATCTCATGTCAAAGCCTCTCTTTACTCCTGATTGGTTCTCATCAAAGTTTTTAATCACATTGCATTTGTGCATTTCAGGTACCCTGTTGATGACATAGGTTCTGTTAAATAAAGCTTTAAAAAATGGCTGCTCCTCAAGAAAAGACACAATGTGTATCGTGGTTTAGTGAAACAAAATCAGACACGCAGACTCAGTGAATACCTCACCACACTGGGGACTGCGTGTTGGTGGGTTCCTAAATCAAACATGTCCAGACCGGTGGACTGGAAGGGATGGCCCAATTCCCTGTTCACCTCATTCACCAGATATCACTCCCCTAGGTTTCTTTCTATAGGCTTATGCTGAAGACATCGTGTGTATCGAACAAAGATACGGGACATCAACAACCTGAAGCAAAAGATCACTGATGCCATTGACACCACTGATGAGCACCTCCTGATGTGCTTCATGCAACTAATGGAGTCCATATAAAGATGTATGAAATGAGGCAAAAAACTTTAATATCTACTTTTCATTTTGTAATAATTTCCACAGACTTGTCTATTCATTTGCTTTTGAAATAAATTTGTTAAATTGTAAAGAGATGTTATGGACATCATGTATACTCAAAATTTGCTTGTAAATGACATTATGAAGACCTTAATATTGATTACTGTTGTCATTAACTAAAAAATAGACATAATGTGGCAGATGGTTAAAAAAAAAAAAAAGCTCAGGCACAAACAGTTCTGGTCAAGAAATTCAGGTTGTTAGCATGGTCATACATAATTTCCAAGTGACAAAGATGTCCCCCTCCCAAAAAAAAATGAACAGGTAGTTATTATGATGCAAGGAGACACAACTTTATCCATGTTTTTATGAAAGGGATGGGTTGAAATATAAAGATATGACTAAATCATCACATATAGTAGCCTGTTGAATTTACAATCAAGTTTTCCATAGTTGCGTATCATAGCTTTATAATGAATATACAGTATATCTTATAAATAACTTCGGCCTTATTTACTCCTACTAAGTCATGCAGACATAAGATAAAGACTGTGCACAGTGCAAGTTTACGAAATTTAAGAGTAGAAACTGCTTTTTCCATAAATGTCAACCCACATTTCAACTCATCCCTTTCATAAAAACATGGATAAAGTTGCGTCTCTTCTTGTATCATAGTAAGTCACATGACTCCTACTACTAGACAACCTATTTACTTTGTTGGGGGAAAACATCTTTCCCATTTGGAAATGACTTATGAACATGTTAACAGCCTGAATTTCCTACTCTTCTCACCAGCACTTTCTGTGCCGGAGACCCTGAAAATGACCCCAAAAATCCCAAAACACAAAATTTTTTCATATATAATATAAAAAAAAAAGGTGAAAACAAAAAACCAAACCTCAGAATAATAGTGATCCATGTTTGGTATGAATAGAGAAATTTATAACTTCAGTCTAAATTTAACATTGTTTTTTTTTCTGGCAAATTTATGACAAAAATTTTAGAACTTTTTCTCCATTTGATTCTCTGAGAATAAGGTAACGTTTAACTGTCAAAACAGAGTTTTTTTGCAAATATCATTCTCTCCATTTTTACATTTTTCGTCCCCCTTTTTTTTCCCCAGACGGCCCTAATGATGAGGAGGAGCCACTGACCAATCGGGTTACTCCTGGAGGTGTTGACGGGCAACAGCTGGTGAGGAAGAGGGCAGTCGTCACAGAAGTCGGTGCAGGCGGGACAGATCAGGACGCCGTTGTAAACCCAGTCGTTGACTCGCACGCTCACGCTCAGCGGCTGACCTTTACGCACGCAAAGAAAAGAGCGATCCTGAACGTACACCTTCAGGCCTTGAGCCACGCATGACACCTGCACCACAAAAAGACACAAAAAGTAAACACACAATATCAAAGAACAGCTTTCACTCATCCTTTAACTAGACTTCAGGACAAACAATGGGACAGATTTTGTGAACTTTGTGTCCTCGTACCTTGTAGCACCCGGAGCCCCAGTCGGGGTAGGTCATCTTCCTGGTGCACTGCTCCATAACAAAAGCAGATTTCTGGTACAGACACACAGAGTCTGGTCCATACTGCTCTGCACCGTAGTTCCTCCACCAATCTGACAGAGAGCAGACACTTTTTAACCCTATAAAACCATTTGTATCATATTTGCTACGCTGAGACCTCTATCTAATCAACAAGATCTATACTTTCCTTAAAAACCAGTCGTATATGACCCAATACATGTTTTCTGCCCCCTGGTGGATTATCATCCTACTGCAGCCAGTGGAAGGGCTTTTTTGCCCTTTTCAATATGGGCACTATTGTTAAATTGTCCAAACACTTTTTGCCAGAAAGTCTTTGATAATTTTCAAAAAGTTACGTTAAGAAGAACATTTATATTCCTATTCTTTTTTTTCTTTTTTAAATAAATATGTCACGTACTGAAACAATGCATAGTTACTTGACAATTGATTATTTATAGTACAGTTAAAATATGTTTAAAAATGTGTGTATCAAATTTGATACTGCAGTTATAGGTGTTTTACAAAATTGCCCAATTGTGATACAGAAATATATCATAAACAAAATGATATGGTAAAATGTTTACTTGGATTTTACTAAAAGGTTAAACAAACAAATAAATTCCCTAAAATCTGAAATTTGTGGCTAGTTTTTAATGGATCAGGTTTTACAGGGTGAATCTATTTAAATAAATTCCAGTCATCCCAGCGTTTTCAGTGGTACTTCACAGATTGGTAAAGATTACTGCAATTTACTGTTCATACTGTTTTTCCCGCTGTACATCCATAATATGTACGATGTACATATTATAACATGTTGATATTTTATCTTGAGTATTTAACTTTGCACCAACAATTACCTGCCTAAATTTCACTATATGTATACATAACAATAAAAATTCTTGAATCTTGAATTTCAACTGTGGAAATCCTACTCAACTCAAGGTACACTGATGATACCAGGGGCAGTTATACTTTCACATCTATTTTATCTTTTATGTATCATTATCCACATTAACAAGGCCATAAATTATATAAAACCAGATTAAAGGTGGGGTGCAAGATGTTTTCCTGGAGCATTTGTTTACTATATTGCTTAAAATCCCCTTCACACCCCGATTACAACCAATTAATTAAATACTCAAACACAAAAATTTGAAAAAATATAGTCACCTGTGGAACGGACAGGACTGAAAAAACACCATCCAATCATTTTGAGTTCCCACTCGAAATGATTGAACAGGGGATATGTCAATCAAACTTTACTGCCATTTGTCCCTCCCCCCTCTCCCCTCTGCGCGTACCCCTCCTGCATGAATCGCTCGTTCTCAGAGGCTTGGAGCACTGGTACAGGAAACAAAGCCAGAGCTTGGCAAGCTATATTAGCAATATTAGGATGTAAAGTTCACTGGAAAACTGTTTTGTCACTAACATAAATCACTAGGAAATGTAACGTTAGTCAGATAGGTATGAACTGGGGCTGTTCTGTAAGAGCAGGGGTGTTAGAGGAGACTGAATGAGGTCTGCATGGATCGGAGCCCGAACTGGAGCCAGGCGAATTGTTACTGTGCAGCGCTCGTGAACCCTCCAGAACAAGCATTGCACGTGCCAGTACTCTGGAGGTGTGTGGCTTTGGGGGGATGTCTGAAGAAAGGGGTTTGGACTTTTGAATTGTGTATTTTCAAAATGTAGCTTGCTCGAATCGTTTTTCTAAGATCTCGTACCCCACCTTTAATAGTAGTGCTGCAATGGTTGTTTCAGCAGAAAAACGCTGTTTATTTCAGCACTAATAAAAAAAAAAAAAAAAACAATTCTATGCTAATAAAAAATTTGTTCAATAAAAGTATTTTATTTTATGGCAAGGAGCCATAAAAAGGCAAGATGAGATGGTGAAAATAAAGTATTCTGTAAAAGGTGTAGCTATAAAATGACAAACGCTTTTATGTTTGTGGATTTTGAAATAGAAAAATAAATCACTATTCTGTTCTCATTGAAAAACAGACAGGAATGAGGCATATTTACAAAGCACTTGATCTAGACTTTATCACCATTTTTATTAGAGTGAACATAAATCAACAACTAATTTAACACACAAAGCACAATCTACCCATGTTTACAATGAAACAGAAAAATAGAAATGCATGGTAGATAACAGTTCCCCTGACCACACGAATCATGTCAGACAGAGCCAAACTGATGGTGACCGTCAGTGCTGTATAATCAGTGGGTGTGAGTGTTACCTGGCTGGTTCTCTGCCACTCTGCAGTAGGAGTTTCTCTGATATTCTCCGCTGAGGTGCCAACTGAACTCCTGGCTGAACGGACAGTAGTCAGCGATCTCTACGGCGCCGCCAAAGAACGGCAACTGATCAGGAGTCACGTCAGGGATCCGCTCAAAGTACTAACACCAACAAGAAGTAGTACATGAAACAGAATCAGAACACTTTATTAATCCCAGGGGGAAATTATTGGGCATTACAGTCGCTCCATTCAAGTATAATAAAGAGTAGAAGGAAAGAAATGATCAACACAACAGAAAAACTAAAATTTAAAAAAATATGTTTTTATTTTCTTTTTTATGAATATGTACCAAATATACATATTAAAACACTCTATCAAGACAATTTTATAACAGCTATTTGTACAATGTGTACTAGACAATCTATCATCAATATGATAATTTTAAAAATTTACAATAATAAGTGTGAAAAATATAGTTGTAATTATAATTATGTTGTTATAAGGCGGAGCTAAACAGTCTGATGGCCACATGCAGGAAGGATTTCCTGTGTCGTTCAGTGGTGCATGAAATGATTGAGAGACAGACTGCAAGACTAAAATAAGAATGGAAGAACAGAGCTAATATGACACATGCCTTTTACAGTTGGCCAGTGTTCTGTAATTATTTAAAGTGTGTGTTTTAGTGTGTACCTGGTACTCCAGTGGCAGCTCTTGAGGATATTTCTGCAGGTTGCAGACAGCCACAGCCAGCTGGTCCTGTCTGCAGGTGAGCTGCAGAGGAGAGGCTCGCACCGTGTCGCAGTATGGTGTGACAGGATGTCGTCTGCAACCACAAACATCAACTTTATAACACTTAGTGCTAAAGCCACTCTGAACCATCTTTAAATCCTGACAACACATCACTGTTTATGTGAAATAAAATTAAAAGTGGCATTGACTAGATCAGGGGTGTCAAACATATTTTAATCAGGGGCCGCATTCAGCCCAGTGTGATCTGAAGTGGGTCAAACCAGCAAAATAATAACAGTGGAAAAAGTAAAACTACATTCTAAAAATGTTTACATCTACAAAGCTTCCTTAAAATGTAAATAACATAAACAAACTGAAATGTCTTAAGAAAAATAAGTGCAATTTTATCATTATGCCTCAGCTTCTCATTTACACGTCCATTACAACTTACACATCACAGTGGATCTACAAATACACAAAACATTTAAGTAACAGGCAGAATATTGGTAAAATTACACTTACTTCTCTTACGACATTTCAAGATGTTCATATTTGTTCAGGTTATTCACATTTTTTGTGAAAAGATAGGTTGCAAATGTAAACATTTTCATGTAATTTTACTTTTTTTTTTTACAGTAAAGCAAAGAAAACAATTTGGAGTTGTCATTACTTATAGGTTATTATAATAGTATTTTACTGGTCTGACCCACTTGAGGTCATTGGTCTGTGTGTGACCCCTGAGCTAAAATGATTGTTAATATCTTCAGTGTAATTTTGCATTTCACAAATTCACCCATGGGCCAGACTGGACCCTGTGGTGGGCTGGTTTTGGGCCATGCAGGGTGCTTGCCCTTTATCCAAATAAAAATTCCAGACTTTTTCAAAACTACTATTTTTTTCCCCCCGAGACCTTGACTTCATGTACTTTTATACTTGTGTTCCTACTTTTTTGGTTGAGATTGTACCTGTTGTGTGTAGCAGAAAAGTTCATTTTAATAAATGTATGAATGCAAAATTGGCAGTAAGTTTTTACTGACAGGAACGTTTTCAAAACATGAAAATTACAAAAGTGCAAGGATATCACACAAACAAGAACTACAATCATTCCAGTACCGACCAGTTAGTGAAATCATATCAAGTTTTTATGTTTTCCTCATGTGTGTCTTATCTTACAAGATTATATGCCTTTGAGCATACTTTTCCATACTTTATTAAGACTTTCACACAAAATTCCAGACTTTTCAAGGTCTGGAAAACAGCGTTTCAAAATTACATACTTCTTAAGACTTTCAAGACCTGCACAAACACTCTGCCATGGGCCATAAATTTGACATCTGTGAACTAGATGATAAAAAAATAAAAAATAAAAACATAAAATGATCTACCTCCAGTTTTTGCTACTACTGCTACTAATGGAGACAAGTTAACAAAATACATATATGCATGCAGTTGATTCTGATTATCTTCATGACAGATGAAAACCCAAGCAAATCCACAATATATTAACAGCTCTGCACTTCAGCATGAGCCACAAGCAAAGCACTTGCCATACAACCTGAGCTGTCAGAAGCATAAACTTGTAAGAGGAAATCACTTTTTTTATGGCTGTTGTTAACAACGGCCAAAACAACAAATGACCTGCAAACAGAAATCAGATGAGTCACTGATATTCATGTAACATACTTTTATCAAGGAGCTTTTACTGATTTTATGAGTTTTATTTCACTTTACTACCATTTATTTAATTTTAATGGGTTGGTTTTTTTGGTTTGCTGCCAATATCATTATTATCAATGTAAGTACGTAATGTAAGTAGTAATAGTAGTAGAAGCAATTAGTAGTAGCGTCACCATTAACAGTAGCAGTAGTTGCAGTAGTGCAGTCATTACAGGAACAGAATTTAGAGCCCATTTCACAGACAAACTGGCAAAAATGAGTAATTCCTAGAATTCGGAAGAATGTATTCATTTACTCCAGTGCCTTAATTCCTACCGTTCCAAGTCATTTCTCACCAGGGGCTGCAAAGTTAGCGATAAGTGTTTCCTAATTTCACTATAAATTGTCGGGTTGGAACAAATGAAACTGAGTAGACTGTAGTTACTTTCTTTGCAGCTTGGACATTTCACAGACATTTAAACAAAAAACAGCAAACACATTTATGGCAACATATCATACCTTTTAAAGACTTTTTTAAGGTATTAAATCCGAATTTGTGGATTCAAGACTTTTAAGACTTTTTAAGACCTGCAGGAATCCTGCATTAGCAGCAGCAGTTAGAGCAAAGATACTTAGACTTAAGCATCTTTAGTGATCAGTGGTAATAGCATTAGCCGTAGTAGTAGTAGTAGTAGTAGTAGTAGTAGTAGTGATGGTAGTAGTAGTAGTAGTTGTAGTAGTGATGGTAATAGTAGTAGTAGTTGTAGTAGTGATAGTAGTAGTAGTAGTAGTAGTGATGGTAGTAGTAGTAGTAGTAGTGATGGTAGTAGTAGAAGTAGTTGTTGTAGTAGTGATGGTAGTAGTAGTAGTAGTAGTAGTAGTGATGGTAGTAGTAGTAGTAGTTGTAGTAGTAGTTGTAGTAGTGATGGTAGCAGCAGTAGTAGTAGTAGTAGTGATGGTAGTAGTAGTAGTAGTTGTTGTAGTAGTGATGGTAGTAGTAGTAGTAGTAGTAGTAGTGATGGTAGTAGTAGTAGTAGTTGTAGTAG
>JAPQRP010000016.1:9956480-9975034 GCA_037367295.1 Apogon hyalosoma | reverse complement strand
AACTGCATGTTTGACTCCTCCCCAAAGTGGCTCAATGATACTGAGGTCAGCAGACTGAGATGGACACTCCTTCACCTCCCCTTTTTTTTTCTGCTGTAGCCAATGACAGGTCAACTTGGTCTTATGTTTTGGGTCACTGTCACGTTGGAATATTCAAGACTGTCCCATGCACATTCTGTCAGGGTATGTAAACGTATGAATACAACTGTGTATGTGTGTAAAAGTTTCTCACAGAGACGTTGAGTGGGTTGATCTCTGTGTCGGTGGTGCAGTTGATGGGTCCCTCGGTGTCATAGCTGGTGATGTAGAGTAGGGAACCGTTCTTATAGTGGTATGGCCACTCCACCTCCAGGGCCGCCTTACTGAAGGTACTGGGCCCGTTGTTCAGGAGCTGAAGGAGAGGCCACAAGGCGGTTATTCATCCAAGAAATACTGTTCGAAACAACCATGTTCTGCTTCTCTGTTTTATTCATCTGTTTTCTGACATTTACACTAATGTTCAGGAGGCTGATACAGTTTGGTACTTCTCAAAGATAAGACACCGTTTTCTACAAATCTATTTTTTGTTAAGTCTAAAAAAAGTCAAGTTTAAACATAGTTAAAACTACGTTCATTTATATTGAACTGTTTAAGAAATAAAGGTCACAAAGAAAAAGATCGACCCTGCAAAAAAAGACTTTCAATACAGCAAAAAATGCTTGTAAAAAAAAATAATAATAATAATAAAAAATAATCTTGCTTCTTCCTCAAAAAGTGATAAAATCTTGATAAGTATGTTATTCATGAGACCATTCACCTCATTTTATGAGAATACTGAAAAATACTACAATAAATGTAACCAGTAATAAATTGAAACACAGTTGAAAAACAAGACTTCCTTAAATTAGTTTCCCTCTTATCTTACACAACTTTTCAATTAAAGAATGTTGGATTTATTTTAAATCTGCTTGTAACACACCTTTAACGTAAGCATTTTTTTAGTCGTAAAGGTCCATTATGTGTTTTTTAGTGGATAAACTTTTATTTTAATTTATGTAGTTACTAAAAGGAAGATATCTTGTCATGTATCTTGCTCTTTATCAAAATAAAAATTCCAGACTTTTTAAAGCTGCAATTTTCCCCCAAGACTATGACCTGATGTACTTCTATACTTGCATGTCTGCTTTTTTTGGTTGAAATTTTACATGTTGTGTGTACTAGAAAAGTTCATTTTAATAAATGTGTGAATGAATGAATGTGCAGTAAATTATGTTTTACTGACAGAAATATTTTCAGAACATATGAAAATCACCAAAGTGCATGGATATCACACAAACAAGTTTCCCTAGAATCCATCCAGTATTGACCGGTTAGTGAAATCAGATCCGGTTTTTTAGATGTTTTCCTCATGTATTTCTTATCGTACAAGATTATGTGCTTTTGAGCATACTCTAAAATTCCACTATGAGAGAAACTTTTTTCCATACTTTATTAAGACTTTAACACAAAATTCCAGACTTTTCAAGGTCTGGAAAACAGTGTTTCAAAATTCCATACTTTTTTAAGACTTTCAAGACCTGCACAAACACCCTGATTGCGCTTAATACAAGACAATATGGTAATATTTATAAACACTTTATTTTATTGATTTATTTTTTTCAAGTGCAGCTCTTTTGGCAGTGAAAAAAGGAGAAAAATATGAAAAGCAAATCTGAGTAATTTCAATACAAGCCTGTGACTTAAACCATCTAAGGTTTAACCATAGGTAATAAATACAAGATACAAACTGTATAATCACTTGAGGTGTGTGTGTGTGTGTGTGTGTGTGTGTGTACCTCATAGACGAGTAATATTTGTGGTCCGATATCGTCTCCAACCACTGGAGGTTCTTTAGGTTTCCAGTTTGCAATAGGAAGCAGCACCTGTCCAGGAGAAGACGTTCTGGGAAGAAAAAATACGTTTGAATTGTACAAGACTGTATTTTGTAGTATTTGCTGATATTATCTACATAAAACCGCTCACACTCTTATTTTCCTCACATGTAAGCAGTCATACAGGTAATATAAGATCATAATATACACACTTTAAATGTGTATGTGTTTTTACCCTCTGATGGAAACTTTAGTGAGCACAGCGAGCTTGGTGGTGGTGGAGACCCGAGGACTGGTGTTGTCGAACTGGTTAGAGCTGAACACAGAGACAGAAAGGCAACAGTGAATGGATGTTATCTTCTTTAATCCATAAAAACCCAAACATCCATCAGTGACCAAAACCATCTACTGATCTGAACTGTTTAATACCTGTTGATTCACTAATCCTATCAATATATGTAAATAATTGGTGTAAAATACAGTTTGTCATCTTTTCATGGTCATCAGATATGACCCATTTGGATGTTCAGAGGCTCCGTAGTTACCATGGAAACACCATTATCTTCTACAACATTGATTCCCCAGTAAAACCCATAGAGTTTAACAAATGACAGTGGATGGAGACACTTGTTTTTACATACAGTTATTGGTATCTTTGCTGAAAAGTAACTTGTTCTTCAGTTTTGTCTGTTTTGATATAATAACCTTTGAATTTAATGTGATTTTTCATGTACATCTAATTAAATATAAAAAAATTAAATATAGGAAAACACATGATTTACAGTGAAAAATACAAAATACAGAGAACAATATTATAATTAATGGTGATAAATCACTCAAGAAAGCCTAAATAGAGAGAAAATTTTATCTGGAAACTACCACAAAAGTATCACTGAGTCTTTATTTGTTAAGTGACATAAGATACTGTATCATAACATGATTAAAAAATACATAAACAAAACAAGTGGTGCCAGGCACAACAAACCCTGACCCTTGCAAACGTTTTACCTGATTTGCCCTATCTCTTATTGCGAAAACACATTTTTGCTGACCTTGACCTTTGACCTACATTCACCAAAATTTAATGGGATCTATTCTGGACCACCTCACAGCTTTCATGGAAATTTCATGGAAATTGGTCCAGTAGTTTTTGTGTAAAGTTGCTAACAAACAAACAAACCGAACCAAAAACAATACCCTCGCCTCCCCTTCAGGGGGCGAGGTAATTAAAACATATACCTTCAGATACATAAAGCACAATGTAGCATAGCTGCTATGCTAACATCAGCCACATGGAGGCGTGTTTTAGCTACTGATGGAAACGAGAGAGAGAACTGCCAACTTGCCTATAGCCTTCAGCTGTTGTGTAAATGTTTTCACATAACACCTTTACATGCATTTGTGCTTTCCTTTTAGATACATCTAAAAGATTTCACAGATGGACTTAAGTTTCAGATGAAGACAGGACAATCTACTGCTCTGTTCTGTCTTATTACGTCCAGCATAAAGTGTATCTTTATATAAAAATCATTAGACCATCAAAAGTCATCAAAAACAATGGTTTTGCAATCCAGTTCTAACTCCTGTGTGTATCATGTGACTAAAACAGACAGAAAAGAAAACATGGAATCCCTAAAGCACTGTTTTTGTCAGTACAATGCCATAGATATTGATGTAAGAACTGAAGTGATGTTGGTTATCAAGAAAACATGGAAAATGGATAGATATCAGCTCTGAAATTAGACTACTATGAGCTATTTTTGTTGTTATTATATTTGTCCAAACAAATGTACCTTTAGTTGTACCAGGCATTAAAATGAACAAGAAATTGGAGAAAACAAGGGTGGTCTAATATTTTTTTCCGCAACTGTCTGTATATGAGGAATCTCATTTAACATTTAAAGAACCACACCCTACACTGATATGAGGCTTTAAATGACCATCTCAGTGGTTTTATTCAAGCAACCATGAAAATAATGTGTGACTCCGGCTTCTGTTACTGACATTAGAAATTTGAAGCTTTAGAAATTTTTGTTTAATATTAAAAAAGGACTAAATATAGTTGTATGTCTTGGTAAATACTTTAACATGAAAAATCACTGGGATGCTCCCTTGAAAAACCTACTGCTTGAAATTTAATGACATCTAGTGGAAAAGTTACAGTAATATCCTTAAGTTGTGTACTCTAAATTAGGCAAAAAAGATGGAAATATCAGTCAGTATTTCCTTCAGTCTCATACAAGTAGTACACAGTATTTTATCACAACTACGGAGATGACGCTGAATAGTCTTTTCACTGTGTGACTTATTTGTTTAATATTGTGAATCGATGTAAAACTTCCGTTCACAAACACAACCAGTAACTAATTTTGCCATTTGCTGAGAGACTAAGTGGAGGGCGATGGCAGAAAATGAGGGGAATCACACTCACCAAACAGCCTCAGGCCAGAGCTGAACCCAGGCTGCTGTGACAGGACTTGAGTCCATGTGGCATATGTTCTACTAGGTGAACCACTGGGGTACCACAAATAACTTTTCAACCAGTCCAAGAGAAAACACACAGGAGCTTGTTAATTCTGCAACGCAATGATCATGAGATGTCTGGGTCAACTTCAGAGGAAAAAATGTGGTGAAAGGACAACAGAAAAGCTCCATATCTGAGGTTGGTAATGCTGAATAGTTAAATCACTTTCGAGATTATTGTTATGTCATAGTTATGGTGAGAAAATTAAGTGGTTTGGCCACATTAATCATATTCTTCCGTAACTATCTGAAGACTTTGGTTCCGAATTTGTCCTCACTGGGTTTCCTTTCTAGTCTTCACATCTCCACAAAGTCTTGGATACCTCCTGGTCTTGGTCATGATTTGGTCTTAGTCTCCCTCCCTCTGCAAATGTTCAACACTGTTATGAATTTTATATTCCATTTCTGCAGTTAGATCCCCATACATCCAACACAGTGGACTTTTAGGGCCATAAACCCTCTGCAAAGTTAGTTTAACTAACACTAAAAGCAGTCTGGAAAAACGGACTAGATTCCTGACACTGGAGAACCACACAGAAGATTTGAAAAAAAGTGAGAAAAAAAAAAAAAAACGTGAGAAAAGCACATGTAAAGAATATGTGTTAAATTATGGGCTGAATAGTGTTTAAGAAATCAGTTGGATAAATTGACTAAGTTGAAATTTTCAGAATTTTGTAAAAACAAAAAAAAAAACAAAAAAAATCCAAAAAGTTAAATTTCACCATCAAACTATACTCTGCACCTCTCCTACTGTTAAATGTGTGTTAACTTTGAAAAACATCAGGTCAGTAGTGTCTGAGAAATTGGTTGGACAAAAATCTCGGATGGATGGACAGAATTCCTGGTATATTTACATACCCCCGTGAGTATAATAATAAATAGGCTTAATTTAAAGACCTCTAGAGATTATTCCACAAAACACACTTATTCTGTCAGATATTTAAATCCAAAGTTTCTTCTGTTGCAACAGAGTAAGTGGATGAACAAATATTCAATCTTAAAATGCAGGCTCTGTTGTAAAGTAAAATAATAATAATAATAATAATAATATTATTATTATTATTATTATTATTATTATAATTGGTTGATAGAGACTGCTTTCTGCTTTCCTCAAATGTTTGCAACTTGTCAATTTTGTGGCTCAAACATGACCCTTGTACAAACAACAAAAAGTCAACATGCCTAACGCTAAAAAAATCCAGAGAAAAAGGACTTTTCTATCACCAAAGATCCAGAGTGTTTGTGGAGCAGCAGAGCTAAAGAAGGCTGAGCTGTCAGACTGAACCCCATCATTAACATACCTCTATCACTTTCTCTCTCTCTCTTCTTCCCACAGAAACACAAACAGACTCAGATGCACAGACACACACATGCAGATATAAATTCACTGAGGAGTATTGTTGTGTGTGAGGGTTGAGCAGAGCTGTGCGCTGTTTCCTTCATTCAGTGTCTTTAGTCATTTAAATGAGCAGAAAGCTGAGGGGAATACGGCTCTGCTTTAATGAATGCTGACAGAAAGACCGAGTCTGTGGAAGGAAATGCACAAATGTTGACGACACTGCAGCGGTGACAGCTCAGAGTTTACACCGACTCCACATAGGTATTTGGGTTCTTCAGTTTCACATTTACATTAGTTCTCTTGTAGTGTGAACAGTCACTGTCAACATCCTAACTGCATCAGTTAATGTGAAACGTCCTCTGTTTAAGGCTCGATTTCAGAGGCCAAAGCAGAAACGCAGAACCAGAGAATGGAGTGGCAGAAAAAAAAAGGAAAAGAGAAACATTTCTTATCAGGATGTAAATGACATTAATGTAAATCACAATATGTGGTAACAGTTACATCCACGATCCATGTATGAAGCTTGAAAATTAATATGAATTGTATGGTATGATCATTTTAAAAGATGTATATTTTATATATATATTATAGTTTTATGTATGGTATGATCATTTTAAATTATGCATATTTTATACTTGTACTGCAATGTTGTGGTAGAGCCACACCGGGGACTGGACTTGAGAATTAGCACTAGCTATCAACTCTATATGCATCACATCAGCTGCAGACTTGTAACTATGTTTGACTGCATTTTCCCTGTCAAATACATAAATAAATAAATAATACACTGGCAAATTTCTTTCAATTCCCCTCTCATTTGAAACAACTGATGTGTAAACTTGTTCACTGGCTGCAAAAAATTAATCCACCTTGACTTAGCATGTAGATCTGGTTCAATTTTTAATCAAAATCTATACCAGCAAGCAAGGAGTTTTAATATAAACTGTATAGTACCGTAATATAATAATATGTACCAAAAGTGTCCTAATTTATCCTTTAACTCTATAAGGGCTGTGGCCCACTGCCTGGATGATGGTGCTCAAAAACTAAGAGTAGTACCATGGGGGTGACCAGGGCCACTTCTCAATATCAAATTCACAGAGTAGGGTCTTGGGTCTAATGTATTTCCCTCAAATCATCACAATGTCAATTTGATTTCAATACATTCGTACTATTTACATGTCATTTATATTTTTTATACATTTTGTATATTTTTCAAAACTGCAATAAATTTATTATGATAATAAAGACGTATTTCTCACTATTCTGCCTCTCACTTGTGTTCTAACATTATAGCACATCATCGCGTGCTGTCATCTACTCAAACATTTCTGAATTAAGCTATCACAGGAGCCACCATAGAATTCCAGAGTAGCACAAAGAGCATCTTGGGATATTTGCCAGCCAACTCTACACGAGACACCAACCGGTCCATCCTTGGTTTAAGCTAGCAGAGAAGAACAACATCCAGGTATTCCATGCGTTCTCAGTTTGTGTGAACTTTCAAATGGAACAGTACTTGGGGCCCGACTGAAGACGTTTCATGAGATCACAAGAACAGACAAGAAATGACCTAGGACTAGTTCTAAGGACCCTCTGCTAGGTACCTGGGCCTTAATCAACACAAGTCCATTATTGATTGAGAGGACAGACATGACTGTACCTGACAATCTGCAGTTCAAAGTTGACTGAAGTGTCCTCCTCCGACAGCTGGTGAACACTGAACTGCAACTCTGCCAACACCTGGACAGACGCAGCATTGGAAAAGACAGAAAGCAGGAATAAAATCAATAATAAAGTGACTGGAACAGCACATGTAGAATGAGTAGAGGTGTTATTAATGCAATGTAACTGTATTTTTATTACTTTCAGTATTTACAGAAGCTTAGAAAATGGCAGCAAGTATAAGAAGTGGTTCCAGGCACAACAAACCCCACCCCTCACACGTATTGCAGCTTATTTGGGCATCGATCCAGCTGATGTCATCATGTCTATGCGTGTGTTGATGTCACCATATCAATTGCCTCTATATATGTGCCAATTTTGAAGTAAAATGAAACAAAATTGATGTTTTATTAGGCATTTGAAATTTTGCCCATTGTAAGTAAATGGGAGAAAAAAATTTATTTAAAAAATTCATTACAAATTTGAACTTTCACCTACTTTTCCCAAAATGTAGCCACATCTATTCTGCGTCACTGGCAATCTATAAACCAAATTTGTTGTGAATTCAACCAATAGTTTTGCTGCTAGAGTGTTAAAAAACAAACCAAACCAAAAACAAACCTTTTACCCCGCCCCCTAGTTGATATAAAGGTGTTCTTGAAATACTCTGTTTTGAGTATAAGATGAATCAGCAGTTGATAAATGCAGTCATTGCTAACCTTGGTTCCTCCCTTCATGGGGTTTCCCAGATCACACACCACCATCTTGGTTTGGTTTTCCTTTTTGTAGGCACAGGACAGCCTGGTGAGGGTCTGTTCAGAACAAAACACAGGACAGATAAGAGCACATTTCACCAACTGAAAGCAATGTTTTTCCCCATTCTAAAGGCATCTGTGTAAGGTTACATCAACAATTCTGTGTTTTTATTCTAAAACAGCGGAAACTACTGTGGGTGGAGATCTGTGTCCACACCAGTTTTAGCCAAGTTTCAGAAATAAACTGAGCATTTTAACATACCTGAACCACTTATCACATGACCAATGGACCTGATAACACCACTGGACACTGGAATATCAGCTTATCTACCAAGAATGTAATCAGCAATATTATAAAAAGCAGAATTTAACTGCACAACAGCTGCAAACAGAGCCAATGCAGACAATAAGGGCAGAATTTCCAGTCCATGTTGAATTATCAGATGGTAGCTAAGGCTGACATCTTGTTTTCTTATGTGAATGTGGGTATCTGAGTCATCATTTCTAGAAGTCTTTGTTTCCATTCATCTCCAACATAACCCTGGAGTTTATAGTCTAAAAACAGGGTCCACAGTGTTGCCAACATTCCCTTTTAAGCAAGTTAAAACATTGCAGGATTGTGGACACTAGGTGCAATCTCAGCAAAACTGACATGTTTTCAAAGTGAAACTTATTTGTGCGGACGTAACCAGAGTATTTTTGGTTTATTATTAAAGCTGCAGGCTCCTGTGGTAGCAAGTGAAATGCCTTTGTGCTCCACGTACAAACACTTTTAGCAGATTATTGGTACTTGCTATGAGAAACAGAACATATCAACCCTGCCATTTTATTTTGCTCACAGGAATTCTGAATGTTGATGCTTAATATATTTGGAATTTTGTTTTTACAATTCCTTAAAGAAATCAGGCAAGTAACTATTTTATCTGTGGGTACGGTGATCCAGAATCGAAGCAGTAATATAGTTTTGGTTTTATAAAGTCATTTATCATCAATGTACATTTACAGGCATTCTGTCCAATGATGTAACAACTTGAGCTTTTTTCCCCCAGGCAACTCTTGTGTCGTTTGCTGCAACTTTGCAACATGGTACCCCCAGTGTTTGCAGACCACCCCATTCAAAGGCTGATTTTTTTTTTTTTTTCCCACACAGAGGTAGCATTGGTCTGAAGTGCAGCCTTGCTGATCAGATCCTTCTTAATCATGATGAACACTGAAGCAGGGTTATGTTCTTCTATTGGTGGGTTACACCATTACCTGACTGCGGACCACTCCAGTGAAGTCAGCCTGCTGAGGAGGGTAGACGTGGAGCTCGGCCTCGTAAGCCCCCTCTCCCTGGTTCTCAGCGCTGACCTCCAGTGTCAGAGCATTTTCATCGCCGATGTAAATCTGCTGCCGATCACTGTGGTGAAAAAAGGGACTGATTACAGAAGGAAAACACGTGCTACACAGACTACAATGTTTTCTTTAGCTTGGTCTAGTTTACCTTCTATTTCCAATTAAAACAACACAGCTGGTTTGTTGACATTTAGTCTAAGATATGAATGTTAAGATATGCCTAAGAGGAGATTCTCACCTCTTCACTGACAACTTCAGGTTCGGCTTACAGATGTTGTCGTCTCCACAGTCCAACAGGATGTGAGCCTGAGGGAAGAGAGGAAGGAAGCATAGTTTAAAGGAAAGAAGGGAAGACTCCAAGTGATACCAGCCGCTATTATCAAAACATGTGATTAACATCTGCAGAGTATCCTACACGGTAATTACATGGTATATGTGAGCACAAACACACACACACACACGGAGAGTTTTACCTGCTTGGTGATGTTGGATGGGGCGGACATGTCCAGGATGGGCAACAGTCCGCTCTGGTCCGCGGCCTGCTGGTAGTCCAGACTGTACTCCATCACCACTGAGATGGGGGTGATCTTATCCCGAAAGTCTTGGTCGTCCTGGGAGAAAGAGCGAGACATGTCACCCACAGAGTTCACTGATACAAGTGAATCTTGTACAGGTTTCCTACAGGTTTCTACAAGTTAAATTTAAGACCTTTGTAAGACTACTTAGAACAGACTTTAATGCAGATTTCTCAGCTGTTCCACTCCACTTGTGTCAGGTTGAGAATGATCTTTTCTCCAACCAGGTATCATTACATTCGTACTTCCTCATGCTTACTTTTTGCTTGCGAGCCGTACCTTTTAGTTTCCTAAGTCAGCTTTTTCAGGCGACACGCAAAAATAGCAGCTGCACGTGTGTTGGGCTGAATGTTCTGTGATCATTTCTGAAAAGTTAGCAATAATTGGTTCTTAATTTCAATTTAAATTGTTGGGTTGGAACAGGTGGAACTGAGTAGACTAACGTTATTTCCTTTGCAGCTTGGACATTTCCTAGACACATTTACACATAACACAGCAAATAAGTTTATGGAAACATGACTTAAGACTTACCATCTGAAATTTCATATCTTTTAAAGTCTTTTTTAAGGTATTAAATGCAGATTTGTAAATTCAAGACTTTTAAGATTTTTTTAAGGCTCCACAAGAACCCTGCTTTTATCAACTATATTTTAGAGACTTGATTAGCTGTTATTGTTGTTAGTGCTAAAATTATGTACAAGATTGTTTTTGCAGCTCATTGTACAAAGTGTTTTCATGATCGACTACACAAAAGACAGTATTCCTCAATTTATGTCAGTAGTAATGTTTAACTTTTCACTGTGCAGGATGATGTCAGTTTGACACCACATGAGTTTTGTCACCTTCGTTTGCTGAAAGGAAAGACTTTCTCTGTGCTCACAAAAATCTGAATCTGAACAACAGACACGATCTACGACAATGATCACATTAATTCTGGGGCTAGTTGTGTTCTAGTGTTCAACTTTCACAAGTGTGAGGAAAAACTGAAGTCATCAGAGCACAACTGGAAGCAGGAAACATCTAACAACCAAAAGGTAAACTTTAGAAATTAGAAATATTTATATATGAAAATGTTCCAAGTTTTTCAACAATAGAAGGAAAAGCTGTTGTTTTAACAATGACTGAATAATGTTCAATGTGTTATGCACATTATTAAACCACATTATAATCAAATGATCATTCAGTGCATGGTGTGAATATATCAGTGTGTAAATGCTGTTAATGTGTCTCTAAGAGTTCGTCCTCTTCTTTAGTGTCAGTGTTTGCTGTTGACTTAACTCACTCTCAGAAAGACGGACTGCTCCTCACAGGTCGGACCTTTGCTGTTCGACACCGTCATGTTCTTGGAATACTGAAACGTCCGACCATGCAGGAAGAAGACGCGTTTAGTTGCCTCCTTCTGCTTCAGACGGTCCAAGATGAGGTCCACGCGGAATGCTAGTGTGTGAAAGGAGTTAAAAAAAGAGGTGGGTTTTGATTCATGAGATAGTTTAGGTGATTAAGATAAGAGAAGACAAGACAAGATTTACATATTTACATGCGGTTGTAATCTATTCAAAAGAAATTATTTCAATTATTTTCATTTCTGTCATGTAGTTTTCACTTATTGGCCTTTACATATCTATAAAAGAAATCTGTAAACAGTGACATTCAAAGGTCTCATATTCACATCTGCCTTTTCCCTAAGTTTGTTTAAGACTTAAAGGTGTCCTACCACACGTATTTCATTACTTTTGTGGTAATGTCTGAAGTTTTACCATGGACTCTGTAATGTTTTTGTGGAAAAAATGCCTTGGTTACCAAGTTTCAAGCCATTCTAATGTGGTATAGAAAGCCAGCTGGTCGACTCAGCTCAGTTGGCGCCAGTTCTCATAAATATTCAACATGCTAATCTGCTTGACCCTGATTGGCTAACAGCTAGCCAATGAGAGCCTGGCTTTTCAGCATCCTTTACCCTGCAACAAGTAGAGGAACTGGCGTAAACTGAAAGTGAAACTTAACATGCTTTGAACATCCGACTCTCGGCTTCTATGCCTCTCAACTCTCAGCTTCTAACCTGTATCCACTGGCCCCCCTCCACTGCTCTATGGGTCCCCTGGGAATGCTGGGCCCCATGAATTTGTCATGTTCACCCCCCCCTTAACGGCGCCCCAGCTTGCTGTATATGAAAACTGTCACCAAGCTAGATGAATTCTGTGGGCGTGGTCTCACCTGGGCAAACTTATGAATAGTAATGAGTTCAGACATTAACACGTCACACTGACCAGCTTTAATAATTGACATGATTTTTCTGCTTATTTCTTGTCAGTGGCAATAGCAGACAGAGGAGGTAACATAACACAAACACCTATGAACCTAACATATTTAAATAAATAAATACATACATACAAGTAAAAACGGTTTTGTGTGGCAAGGCACCTTTAAGCATATTTTTCAATTGAAATATTTAATTCAGGATCATTATCACCATAATTACGTACAAAACACTGGTAGCTAGAGCTGATCTGACATTAATTTAACTTAATGGCTTGGGTGTGCTGAAGCCTTGTAGGAGAAGGAAAAACCTTGATCACATGAGAAATGATAAATTAACTACTGCAGCTGTGTTTGTGTCTATATGAGAACGCTCTGGATCTGCATTCATTTCACATTTTTCTATTGTATCACTGACCGGTACATTAACATTGGTTTAACTTACTGAGAGTTAGTGGAGCCCCTCGGCCACTAGCCTTCAGACAGTACTTCACCTTAAAACTGAAAAACACAAATATAGCAATCACTAACTCTGACATATTACTGTTTTTCTTTATATTTGCAGGACAATTTAATAATCATATATTCACCGACTCAAAATTGACATGAATGTAGCATCTGGATTGTATTCAACTCTATTTTGTGATGTCGGTGTAAGCTAACATATTGTAAATAATATGAAGCGTAAAATTTCAAGAGTAACATTCGGTCATTAAAAAGAAAACAACAGTAATTCCTCCATTTATTTAGCAGCGACTAATGACATGAGAGACATTCAATTGATCCTTAATTGGAAATTAACTGATGTTCAAACTAATAATAGGCTATGATTATTAAAATATGATATGTGTGTGAACTCACCAGGACACCTGTGTGCTGGTACCAGGGATTGTACAGGTCTTTTCGTCGGGGTTGATGATCTGAGGTGTCATGTCTAATGTTGCATTCACACCGATTACTGGACGGGCTCTGACACACACACACACACACACACACACAATTACATTACAGTGACAGTTATATGATACTTATTCCAAGAGATTTCTGATAAGCTGTTTGACAAAACCTGTTTTTGACCACAACTCCTTGTCATCAAGAACAGATTACGCACGAACAGACTAAAATGATCTGTCTTTGTTTGCAATTAGATCTACTGAATAATTACTTAAATTAAAGATTTATGTTCGCTGATCCAGATTTATGTATTTACTTATGCATTCATTCTTTGATTTAGATATTCTTATTATCACTTATTCAAATTTTAATACATATTTCTCTTAACATTTTTGCCTGCTTTAAACTACATTTAATATATCAGTCTTTAAAAATACACTATTGGTCAACCTCTGATAGAGAGCGCTTTGTTTCAAATTGTTTAATGGTTTAAACTTGCACTGCATAACACAGAACCCCTTTCTATATGAAGTGCAATATTGTGTTTCCTTCAAGTTTATATTTGACAAAATGGAATTTAAGTTAACCCCACTCAAGCCTCTACACAACAGATTTGGTATAAAAAAAATGTCCTTAAACGTAGCTGGTCAGTAATTTGATTCTGATAAAAGCCTGTAAATAGAGACAGAAAAGAAGCAGAAAGGCTGATGGTTCAAAGGATTAGTGCAGCACTGAACGGGTTAAATGTGTCCTAATGGCATCTATAAAGCCAGTAGGAGAAGAGTGAATGAAAGCAGCAGCTCTTTGATATCAGAGGTGGCCTCGCTCATTAAATGTCTCAGCTTCCACAAGCAGCTTCATGCATCCACAGCAGGGGAGGCCGCATTGCACACATCAACACAAATACACACACTGTATGATAAAGAATTTGATTACCTGTATAAAACAGCTCTGTCTGCTCCGAAAACTCCCACTATTAAATCTGCAAGACAACAGACACATCAGCTTTTTCTTTAACAGCAGCAGTGAACACGTGTTGATTAGTGTCCTGCTGTGTCGGTGCGTATGCTCCTGCACTGGTGTGCATAACTGTGTACCTGGGTATCCGTTCCCGTCTATGTCAGTATTTCCTGTCATGGAGTATCCAAAGCTAGGAGGCATGTAGCTGGATGCCCATTTACCCTGCAGGACCTGTGAGACCAGACACAAAATACTGCATCAATCTAAACATCAAACTGAAGACAACTTTTCTGAGCTTTGTTCTCATTAAATCAACGATGCACAAGAAAGATGTGAATCTTACTGATCAGTAGATACAAGATACCAGAGTAGCATCATGAGACTGCTCTGACTACCAGTTTAATCCACTTAGAAAAATGAAGTTATTAGACACATGGTTCTGATAAATATCCTTTGTGAGAGCCATTTATGGACAATTTGGTATCACCATTTTAGTAAAAAAAGAAAAAAAAAGCCCTTTCAGTCAGTGATGAGCACAAAAAATGTGTCATTCTCAACAAAATATTAAACAATGGATTAATATATCTTTAAAATTGTTACATATCTGCAAGGAATTCAAGACTTTTCCAACCAGAAAGACAGTTATCATGAAAGATTAAAAAAAAAACTCTAAATTTGACTGAACTATTTCAATACTACACAAAAATTTGAGAGAAACTGAAACCTATTGGATAAATTATGTTTTTAATGAATGATTCCTTGTTCTGGTAGTAAACTATTTATATTTATTAACTTAATTTCAGAACTGTCACTGGTGATGCTTACATTACATATATTAGTGATGATTTTCAGGGCACCGGGGGTGGACGAGATTTGCCCTGGGTACCTTAAGTCTCTGGGTGTGCAGGGACTGTCTTGGTTGACATGTCTCTGTAACATTGCGTGGCAGTCGGGGACAGTGCCTCTAGATTGGCAGACCGGGGTGGTGGTCCCCCTTTTCAAAAAGGGGGACCGGAGGGTGTGCTCCAACTACAGGGGGATCACACTCCTCAGCCTCCCGGGGAAAGTCTATTCCAGGGTACTGGAGAGGAGGATCCGACCGATAGTCGAACCTCGGATTCAGGAGGAACAATGCGGCTTTCGTCCTGGTCGTGGAACACTGGACCAGCTCTACACTCTCCATCGGGGGCTCCAGGGTTCATGGGAGTTCGCCCTACCAATCCACATGTGTTTTGTGGACTTGGAGAAGGCGTTGGACTGTGTCCCTCGTGGTATCCTGTGGGGGGTGCTTCGGGAGTATGGGGTCTGGGGCCCTCTGTTAAGGGCTGTCCAGTCCCTGTATGACCAAAGCAGGAGTCTGGTTCGCATTGCCGGCAGTAAGTCAGACCTGTTCCAGGTGCATGATGGACTCCGGCAGGGCTGCCCTTTGTCACCGGTTCTGTTCATAATTTTTATGGACAGAATTTCTAGGTGCAGCCAGGGGCTGGAGGGGGTCCGGTTTGGGGGCCACAGGATTTCATCTCTGCTTTTTGCAGATGATGTTGTCCTGCTGGCCTCATCAAACCTGGACCTTCAGCACTGGGGCGGTTTGCAGCCAAGTGTGAAGCGAGTGGATGAGGATCAGCTCCTCCAAATCCGAGGCCATGGTTCTTCACCGGAAAAGGGTGGTTTGCCCTCACCGGGTCGGTGGGGAGTCCATGCCCCAAGTGGAGGAGTTTAAGTATCTCGGGGTCTTGTTCACAAGTGGGGGAAGGATGGAGTGTAAGACTGAAAGGCGGATCGGTGCAGCATCAGCAGTGATGCGGACGCTGTATTATTCTGTTGTGGTGAAGAAGGAGCTGAGCCGAAAGTTGAAGCTCTCGATTTACTGGTCAATCTACGTTCCTACCCTCACCTATGGTCATGAGCTTTGGGTCATGACCAAAAGGACAAGATCCTGGATACAAGCGGCCGAAATGAGTTTCCTTCGTAGAGTGGCTGGGCGCACCCTTAGGGACAGGGTGAGGAGCTCAGTCACCAGGAGGAGCTGGAGTCCAGCCGCTGCTCCTCCACATTGAGAGGGGCCAGCTGAGGTGGCTCGGGCATCTGCTTTGGATGCCTCCCAGATGCCTCCCTGGGGAGGTGTTCCGGGCATGTCCCACTGTTGCCCCCGCGACCCGGCCCCGGATAAGCAGCAGATGATTGATTGATTGATTGATTGATGGATTGATGGATGGATGGATGGATGGATTTTCATTCAAAACTAAACAGTAAATGGAAGTTCCCATCAACTTAAATGATATCTTTCTGGTATTTTTTTCTCCAAGAAAATCTACAACCTGAACTAAACTGTGAGGGCCTAGCCAGACTTGGCATGCAATGACCTATGTTAGTATTTAATGGCAAAATATGTAACATTTTCTGCTAAAGCATTAATACAGACTCCTTCCTAATTATCTCTCTCAGCCCCTGGGTTTTCCTTTTCCTCTTGCTTTGCTGTGTTCAGGATGTTCTGGGCATTGGTGGTCAGATAGTGTGTTTAACATCCAGCATCTGTGTGCAGGCAGAATATGAATAAAAACAAAGCAACTTGTTCAATACCTCTCTCTCCTCTTTCTGCACTTGACACTCACTTCTCACTTCTGTCTGAGAGACAAAACTCTGGGCAAAGCACACACACATCCGCACACTTCTTTCTCCTCTAATCAAACTGTTATGACACACAGCAGAAATGAGCTTGTGCCTTAACTGTATTTTACCTCTACAACATTCCCGTAGAGTTTTGTGAAGGTGTGGGTGTGTTTATTTGAGTTTTTAAGAATATAACCGCTGTGGCAGAATCACGAAATATATTTCTATTTCAGTTTTTTTCCTTGCTTGACCACCCCTCTCTGTCCCCCATTTTCTGAGTGAAGAGGTTCCAGGTTACAACAGTTCTGTTTCCAAACACAAGGCAGAAAAGTTACATAGTTTGCCTTTAAAAACACAACAGAGACACAAGCTACTGTCAAAACTATCTAGTTTGACGTAAAGATGTGGTTGTGGTATTTAACCTGGGAGGCTGAAGGGTCAGGCCCCTGAGGGCGGCCATTGTGGATGTAGACTAAGCCACGGTGGTCGGGACCTCCGTATGGAGCAGATATGGCCACATCTGGAAGGGAAAGGAGATGATGAGATCAGATGTCCTCAGGCCGGGGGCCAGGGTCTTACCCACGGACACCTCAGCAGTGCATGTGTGTGTGGGTGGATGCAGTTGAGGTGGTCTGTCTAACCGTTGTAGCCATCCATGTCCAGGTCTCCAAGTGCTGCAACGGCAGAGCCGTATCTAGCATAGACCTCCGTCCCCGTCAGCATCTGGGGTGGATGAAACGAAAACCCACCTCGACCCAGGAACACGGAAACCTGGAGGACACACACAAAGACTGTCACATCTGTCACCGTTTGGTTTGGTTTCCATTTATTTTTCTAATATGTCAAATTTCCACAGAACGTCAATATTTCCATCAGTACCAAGCTCTTTTACACGATGTTATGACACAGAAGGACGCCCAAATAAACAGTTATGAAACTTTCTGCAGATTTTTCAGACGTTCAGTGACTCAGATTATGTGCGATCTTTGTGACTTTAAAGTAAAGTGACTTCTCTGATGACTTTAAAATGTCATATTCTGCCTGGTTAGATGTGAGAAGTGTAATGTATATATTGTACAAAGTCTGTGAGACACCACATTTACAGTAATGCTTTTCATGTAGTAATTTAACCCTTTTTTCCCCTCTAATTTTTAGGTAATTATTTCTGCATTTGTCCTACCTGTCCCACCTCCCTCAGCTTGCCGTCTGATCCTCTGTCCATGAAAAGAGGTGCACCGACCAACAGATCTATCAAACTGACAAACAGAAGGAAAAAAAATAAAGGATGAACACTTGCAGTGATTGATAATGAGAGAAAAAGACCCAAAGACACCATACTGAACCTGCATCACAAACAGAATTCACACAAACATATAAGATAAGGGAGACAAATACTTTCATTTCTGGTCTGAGTGATGTGCTTCATAACTGTGGCAATTACATAATAATTTATTATCCTGTAATTGTTTTCTAAGTCTAAACAATTATTCCATCTAGTTTAACACTCATCTACATATGAGCAACTACTCTCATAATACCTACTGAAGTAATCTGGATTACATTAGGATCCATAACACCAAAGATTGTTGCTAGTGGGTCCAGACCCACAGCTCTGTCTCCTTAGTGTCTTTCATCATCTTAGGGACAGCTGCAGAACATGTGTGTCAGTGATGTTGGATAAAACCCACAAAGCTCAAACTAATTCTAAGGTTAATGCTGCACTTTGAGCCCAGTTTGTTGGCGGTTTTATTGACCACAAACACCTGCCCCTTCACAGATATATTACAGAAACTGT
>JAPQRP010000016.1:9924614-9938350 GCA_037367295.1 Apogon hyalosoma | reverse complement strand
CGACTGGTGTTGGAATCGAACCCAGGACCTTCTTGCTGTGAGGCATGAGTGCTAACCACTGCACCACCGTGCCGCCCGGATTAAATTCTTGACTACATTAAATAAAACTTGTAGAGGTGAACAAGTTTTTTTACCTGGAGGGACATTACACAACAGACACTAAAAATACTCGTAATTGAGACACCGTTTTTATTTAAGGAAATATGGTAAATAAAATAGATAACACATAACTTCTGGCCGTGTGGATTTTTTTCATGGCGGAGGGTGATATGAGCTGATTAATCCACTCTCTGATAGGAAAGTGTTTTCACAAAATATCCCCAAAATTTACCCAGGTGTCTTTTCTGCTCGTCCTCATAGCGTAAAGCAAGAACAAATCTATCGCCTTAAATCACTACTAATTGAAACACAGCACAAATCTTGCTGTCGTTGGGCTTAGTTGCATCACCTTCATCACTTGGGCATTAATCAAATGTTGCTTCACACTCCAAGTTGCTCTAAGGAGACATTTTTTTCTCACACAGGGTTATTGCAGGTTTCTACAAGCTTGATGAAAGCGTTTTTAAGACCATTATGAATGCATATGAAAGTCTCATACCTCTACTGGATGCCCTTTCAAACTAAAAAGTTCCTAATTTGAGCATTTCCTTCAGGTTTCTTCCTTTTACCAGGCTTCAGCCAACCACTAAATGTTCAGTATTCAAGAGATCTCATTGAATTTAGTCTTATTAGATGAAAATAATGTTAAGAGAAACTATTATAACCTACCACTGCTTTGATGAGAGGAGATGCTACTCAACATATCATGGCACATAAGCTGATATAAGATAAATCTGCATTATTATCATTATTATTATTAGTAGTAGTAGTAGTAGTAGTAGTAGTAGTAGTTCCATGTTGGTTTCATGTTGTGGTTTTATTAGTTCACGTTTATTACATTAACTTCATAATCCTCTTGATAACGGAGTCCAATTCAAGTATATAAGATACTTTTTTGGCAGCCTTTTTATTGACAAAAATGGTAAAAGAATCCCACCATCTCTTGCTGAGCGGAAACAGTGATACATATCAAGCTCTTCTTCAAATCTGGTCAACAGTAGCTCAGATGTTTTTGACACTACCATGCACTGTAATAATTCTCCTACTTAATAATAATCCTCCTCTTTGTAATCTCTGTCATGTGGAAATACTGACCACACCCAGTACGACTGAGGATAGAAGATAAAACAGCAATAAAGCAGCAGAGTTTACTCAGGCTTCCTTTGTTCTGCGTGGTTCTAAAATGTGTAACTGGTCTGGAACATAAGAGGACAAAGTCTTCCATACCAGACAGTCCATGATAAGTTGGAAGTGAATAGCATCACTTTGCACTATGGGTTCATGTAATTAAATAACGTATTATTCTGTACTTAACATGAATTTTTTTGGCTGACAACAGGCTAGCTGTGAACTAGCATTATTTTTCCAACTTTCCTGCATTTGAAACCTGGTGTGCAATAGCTTTTTTCAATTTAGAAATTAGGTTGCCAGTCTTGGTATTTAGCAACATATGAAATGAAGCAGTGCTATTATGGTTGCTCTCTGTATAAAAAGCTTTCACACTAAAACCAACAAGCGTATTTCAATAGCACTGCATAGCGTCGAATACTGGGAAAACTAATTTGTGCCCAGAGTTCAAGAACTAAAAGTCTCATTGGTTTTTCCCTGCAGACATTTTTCTATATTTCAGAGCTGAAGTCCTTCAATAACATTGTCAGAAGATGTTGAATTATCAGTATGACAAGTCCAAAAATTATTTTTTGATGTGTGATACATGTTTGGCAGTGTCACTGATATTTTCGGCGTTCTGTGGACTTGACACACTTTTGGCATTTTGCAAATAAAGCCTAATTTGTTTAAAATCATTGCTTCCTGGTGCTTTTTAAGGCTAAAAACTAAAAAGACGGTTCTAGCTAATTTGCAAATGCCCATATTCCTGTGATTTTAATAAAATCGCAACTTTCACCGCATTTTTTGGAAAAGCTGCTGCAAAATCAGGCATTTTAGGCCGCAACAATAAAAAAAAAAAAAAAAGCCAGCAAAATCCTGGAGGGACTGAAAATAGGACCAATGGCCCTGTATCTCACTGGCATGTTCTATCAAGAATCAATAACAAGTTGAATTTGTGAGGTTGTCAGGTTCTGCTGCAATATTAGAGTCCTGTGGTCTGGAAGCAGGAGATCAATCTCCTAATAGAAATGGGTGGTACTTTCACTGGAGAACTCAACTAATTGAATGAAAGTTCATATAGGACTTCCTATCAGGGCTCAGTAGTAACTATATTGATATCTATAACCATTTCCATGTTATAAACCATCAAAGTATGGACCACTAAAAGTAAAGGCAAATTTAAAATATTTCAAAAGTTCTTCAAAAATTTTAAAATCCAAGTATCTGAAAACTGTGAACAATCTTCGTAGACATTATGCCAAGGAAGCTACTTAAAAATTTGGAATGACTCCGACCAGTAGTTTCGTCAGCAAAGATTTTGGGACGAAATTGCTGAAGAAGACGACAAACGAAGATGACAACAAAGACAACAGCACTGGACACAACTGCACCAGATAGGACATGAAAATAAAAACAATGAAGGTGTACACATGTACAGATAAAAGAGGAATGCTGAACACAGAAAATAAACACTTTTCAAAGTAATAACCTGCACAATAACAAAGAAGGTGGTAAAAAAAACAACCTAAAAACCCCCAATTTAACAAAGTACCTTCAAATACGATCTCATATTCACGGCTCATGGACCTAAAGCAGTACTACAGTAGGTCTGGTAATTGTTTTATATCTATTTCTACCAAGAATTCCTGATATATTTAGAAACACAACTGGGTTCTACACTAAATTTCTGTGGGTTTAGTGTGTGTAATATGACCTTGCTTCCAATGGTATTACTGCAACTGTAACCTAAGTCATTTAAAAAAAATAAATAAATAAATAAAAAAAAAACAGCACACAGAGGATGCTAGGACAGCAACTCGGTTTAAGGGCTTGGCTTAAGGCAGACAAACTGATTCTGCTACCTCTCTCAGCCTGGGTGACAGAAGCATGAAAGTCTTTCAATCTACAGCATGTGTCGAGTGGTTTTCCTGTTTTATACGAAACACTGGAGTTGGTTTAACTCAGGAAACAGGCTGACATAAATATCAGGACCTCTTTTTTTTTTTTCCAAGCAAGAAATGAAACTCTAATTTCCTCAAATGTTCTTCTGTTATTTCAGTTTTTTTCTTTCATTTATTTGTTCTGAGCAGAAGGAAAAATTAAGCACTTTTTGTGTACAAGGGACTAATGGCAGAGCAACTACATTAATAAAGATAATCAAGACGTTTGCAATTGCCAAGTACACTAGTAATAACAAAATTAATTCAATATGTGCCGCTCAAAAAGGAGGGGGAAGAAGAAAACTTATTAAATCCCACCCCATTTCAGATAATACAACATAACATATTGCTTTTGCTTCCTTAATGATTAAGTAACATCTATTTAGAGTCCTAATAATGTAATTAACAGATAGTAAACAGATTAGGAAAACTGCTGTAAATTACACATAGTAACTATCTAATTGATAGTCTGCATAACTTAGAATACAATATATTTCAACAATAATCATATACTAACAATGATAATGAAAGTGACACATACCAACATGGTAAACAATGACAAGCACAAACAAACAAAGGTAAGAAAAAGCCATGGATGGAATGGACCAGCAGTTAACAATAAGCCCCGCCCTCCCTGTACTGTGACCAGACCATCCGTTTGCAAAGTGCTTTAAAGCTATGGATACTTTGGCATTGCTTGTGGTGACGATCCAAAGTGGAAAGTGACATGGAGTTGACAGAAACAAAACCACAAAAGCTTTTCTCTGGAAAAAAAAACAAAACAAAACAAAACAAAACAAAACAAAACAGATAATCAGTGTAAAATATATTCATAATAAATTAGTGCTGTCAAACGATTACAGTTTTTAATCAGATTAATCACAGGGTTGCTGTGGATTAATTTGGATTAAATACCATTCATTTTTAAACTATATTAATTGTGTTTCATTTTGTATGAGCGAACAGACTCAAGGAAGAAGGGAATATATACACACTTAACGTGTTTGTTGCAAGCTGAAGTGCTAGCAGAATCCCAGACTAAGGTATGCTTCACGCAAATGTGGTATTTTAAGCTGGAAGTGCTTTGGTGAAAAGAAAATTCCTTCCTGCAGAGTGTGTATAATACTGTATGTCGGTCAACTGTTCCGTCTTGGATTTTTTTGTCCTCACATTTCCATCCAGAGGCCAACGTGCCGTTTAGTGTCCTCCATCTTTATGGGTTGGTTCTACTGCCTGTCACTACCGGATCAACTGCCCATTTGTTCATGTGCAACGCTAACAAACTGGACAAACTGCACCAAATGCATTGCCTGAGATGTTCAGAGTCATTCTGTGCTGTAGATGGGTTAATTGTGTTAAAATTTTTAATCAGATCAATCATGATGATAGATTAATCCACGTTTATGTGTTAATTTTGACAGTCCTACAATAAACATATCTACCCCTAAAGGACAGCAATGCATCTGCCATATTAATCTCATAAAAGTGAATCTGAAACATCCTGTGTCCTTTAAACAAACACTGAGGTGAAAACCACAAATCTAATCATGTAAAGGGCTGTGTCATTTTGTCTGCAAGTAAACAAGTGATGTCAGCGTTTTCAAGGCAAGTGCATGTGAGCCTTAGTTTTGATATAAGTGCAATTCAGTGAGTGAATAACATGGTTAGAAAGTTAATTAATGATCAGAAACGGTCACAAATACAGTTTTATATCGTTTTCAATGCATCAAGGCAATAACAGTAGACTCTAAATAAACTCAATGGCATGGTTGGTTTTCATCATATGTAGCCTAATATATGTACCATTAACAACCTAGAAAATATACTTAATCCTTTAAACTTAACAGGAAATAAAAGCTAAGTGAATCTGAAACTACTGAAGCTCCACATGTAACTGTTTAGAAAAGTCCAGAGTCAGACCTAACATGGCCTCTCATTAAACCAGCACATCTGCAAAATGTTTATCTTACTGGTTTTGCAGAAGAGGAACCATAGCAATGTTGTGAAGACCCTGAAGAGAATGCACCTGAAACATGTTACCTTGTTTTCTCCATCTGTGCAAAAATAACAGAATAACTATTATAAATGGATTTGTCTTTCTACTGGTCTTCTCTGAACTTTAACCCATGCAGAACTTTTTTCTCTCTATTTAACCTTTCTTAAGTGATTTATCACTATTTATTACAATATTATCCTCTGTATTTTGCATTTTTTCAACAAAAATCAGCTATTTTCCCATATTAATTACTATTAATTTACTGATCATGTGGATGTTCATTAAAACTCAGATTAAAGTTTAGGATTATTATATAAGAAACAGAAAATGCAAGAAAAAGTGACTTTTTCAGCAAAGATATCAATAACTAAATGTTGAATGTCTCCATCCACTGTCATTAATCCAACTCCATGGGTTTTACTGGTGAATCAATGTTGTAGAAGATGACGGTGTTTCCACAGTAACTACAGAGCCTCTGAACGGTCCACATGACCGGTCTGATGACCATGAAAAGACGATAAACTGTATTTTATGCCAGTTATTTACATGTATTGACAGAATTAGTGGTTCAGAAGTTATTAAACATTTTAGAGCAGCAGATGCTTTTGGTCGCCAGTGACTGTTTGGGTCTTTATGGGTTAAATCACATAAATATGCCTCTGGAAGCAGATCAGTTTAACAATAAATAGAAACGGGGTAAAACAGGGAAAAGAAGTTTGCGTACTGACGAGTCCACACACCCCAGGCTTACATTCCTGAATGTGTCCTGACATGAGATAAGAACAGCAGGCTGAGCTCGGCGCTTATTACCCCATCATTTAGACGCTGTTACTGCAAAATGTGAAAGCTAGCGTGGACTACTATTATCAGCCAGGACAATAACAAAAACTGAACAGAGGGGAAGTTTTTGACAATGTAAATGATTTCAGGGTTTGAGATATGTTATGTATATGAAATAATTACACAAAAGCAGCCAAAGCTGATCTAAAAAACTGTTAAAAATCTACCACACGCTGGGCTGGAGGGGTGTGTGTTTGGAGGCTGGTTGGGGAGCAGGGTTAATGGGTTTATTCAGGGAAACAGGGGCCCAGAGTCTGAGGGTGACTATAAAAGGCTTAAGGTGAATAAAGCTGGAGTTTGAGCAAAGTTCGCACGTCACTCGATTTCTGAAACCCTGCAGTTGTGCCACGACACGCAGCCTCTTTTTTACCAATCAGCTCTTTGGGCCATGAATTTTAATGGAACATCTCCTTGTTTCTCCCTTTTCAAAACCACCTCAGCATTCAGAAAGAAACTCAACTGGTGTTCAGAGACGAGACCTAAGAAACAAACCTTATAAATGAAGGACCGTAAACAAAGCAACTACTTGTTAATTTAATGCTGCACTGCTTGCGTGATGTTTTTGGTGTCACTGGTCAAAAATTCTATAATTACCTTTCAGCATATTGTAAGTAAAGTAGAGCTGAAACAATGAATCGATTAACTGAATCGAATCAATTTTAAAAAATTACTGATTAAAAGCTTTGTTTCCTTAATTTCGCTGCCGCTAAACACTGGTTCCTCTGTTGTGTTTCCCTGATTGTGACACACATGATGATGACAAAAAAGGCAGAAAATGTCTATATTTTCACTTTTCTTCATTAGAACCATCACTTAATCCTTTACAAGTTTTAAGGTTTCACACAAACATTAAAAATATTTGGCTTTATTATTTAAGTTATGTTAACTTGTTAGTAAGTTGGATACATATGTGATGAATACATCAGTGCACACATATTGTTTGCAGATGTCATTTGACTTGTTTGTTGTTTACATCTATAGATATTCTTATATATATTTTTATTTTGCTGTTATTGTTGTCATTTCTATTTAGATACTTTTTATATATCCTTCTGCTTTTCTACTTTTTGTGGTTGGTGTTTCAGCTGGTTCTGGAATAAAGGACAAGTTTATAATTTTTTGTCATAATCATTAATCGAAGAAAATGATCGATATATTAACCAATTACAAAAATAGTCGATAGTTGCGGCACTACATTCAAGTGATCTGAGAGGACATGAGCCTTCAGTGTCCTTCCCTGCATTTCCAGGCTGTAGAAAATCTACCCAGTGACGTCCCATTTTTGGCTAATCTCAGACAGGTGGGGGGGGATTAAATATGTGACCGACAGCTGCAATGACCAATCACTGATCGGGTTCCATAAGATGCGACCTGGACATGACTCTACTGCTCTGTATTTCAATGCGGAAATTTGGAAAAGCACCACTTTTCCATAACAGCATCAAACAACATCAGCCCAGCTATCTTTACATTTAGTCTGTTGATTTGGACTGAGAGGAGAGAGCTGCAAAAAGAAAGTGTGTATTTTCAAGTCCTAGCATTGTTTCATTTTTTCAACTTTAACAATAAACTGGCAAATACTGTTATCAGATACATGTACTCTTGGTGTTATAGCCTATTATACAAGAATCAATCTATCTATCTATCTATCTATCTATCTATCTATCTACCCATCTATCTATCTACAGTAGATTATGGTTGCCCCCTGAAAAAGGGGTGGAAGATCTAAGTCATCATAGTTGACGGAAACTATATTTTATTCAGTCATTGTGCATTACAGTAACAAGGTGAAACAAAATCTAACAAAACTGAGGGGAAACATAAATATATTCCTACCAGGGTGTGAAAGTGTACAGCTGGATTGCTTCTAGTGCTTGAGTGCGAGTATGTACACACTGACAGTCGTACGCATGGTGACGTGTGCAGCAGGTTCATAGTGTTTATCTGAGAATGCGGTTTTTCACCAAACATCTGGAGTTACCTGAGTTGTCAAACACCAGCTGCTGACAGTTTGAGCTCCTCCAGGGGCAGCTGTACACAGCCCCTCTCTCTACAACTTTGCTGGGTTCCGATGTGTTGGCCCGAGGAGCTCCAACCAGAACATCCGACCTGACGAGAAGAGCAAACGTGACCATTTTTATCTAATACCGACTATAGAGGCAAACTGTCAGAAAATGCTAATGTCAGTAACACTGCATATTTTCATCATGATGGAATAAACATGATTTACAGTAAAAGCAACCTATTCCTGCTAAGCTGTGGAGCACTGCCGAGGATGCATAAAATGTCATCCATAGCAGAATAGATGAATCGGGTTCAGGTCATGACTGACTGAGTAACACATCACATCACAGAATAAGGTAATTTCACAGCATTTTTTGCAAAACACATAAACCCTCTGTGGTTTGGCAAACAACCAAATGAGTCATACTCAGGTGCAATGTGTAAAACAAACAAATAAGCCACGCAAATACCACAGCTGGACACACTTCAGTCTACATCAAGATACAGTTAAGCACTGATCTGCTAACGCACCCAGTGGTTGAATCCAGGGTAAAGTGTCAAATTCATTTTAGTTCAAGAGCCACATTCAGCCCAATATGATCTCAAATGGACCAGACCAGAAGAATAATAACAGTGCAAAAAAGCTACATGTTTACATCAACAAAGTATCCTTTAAAAAATGTCAGTAACATGAACAACCTGAAATTTTTTCAGAAAAACAATTAACATTTTAACAATATTATGTCAGTTGATCATTTACACATGTATTATAACAGATTACAGTGGATCTACAAATACACTAAACATTTAGTAACAGGCAGAATATTGGTAAAATTACACTGATTTCTCTAATGACATTTCAGGTTGTTCATATTTGTTCGTTATTCTCATTTTTTGAAAAAGGATAGTTTGTAAATGAACACAAGTTAATGTAATTTAACTTTTTTTACACTACAACAAAGAGGAACATTGGCAGTTATCATTACTTATAGGTTATTATGATAGTATTTTATTGGTCTGATCCACTTTAGATCATATTGGTCTGAATGTGGAACCTCAACTAAAATGATTTTGACATCCTTCGGTGTCATTTTTGCATTTTACAAATTCATCCACGGGCCAGATTGGACCCTATTGTTTGACTGTTAGATATATGCTAAGACACTCTCCACCATCATCACCTTGGAAACAACAAATGATGAGTTATCTTTGTGAAAGTTTTGTGGAGACCTGTGATTTCTCTAAATGTATCACTGATGTAAACAAGAGTACATAGCACTGTTACACAGTATAGAGTAAAAAGACTGGAGTTTTACACCAGCTCCATTTACTTGCAGGGGTGAAACTAGGTTTATCTTCCCAATTTGGCTGCAAAGCAAAAGAGCTGCTCAGAGGATTAAAATGCACAGGGAAAAAAAGTTAACCATGTAAGCTCCGTGGGGTTTTGGCTCTGTTAGGCACCATTATAGGACACCACTAATTTAGATGGAATCAATTTTATTGACTGTTGATGCTGTTGGGTTGTAATCTGTCAGGACAGTCTGTCTGTGTAATGAAAATGACTAACCTCAATTCTACAAGACTTTTTGACACAGTGTTGCCTTCTAGTAAGCACCCGGATATATTGCCTACTATGTTCACTTACTTGTGCATCTAATACTTTGTAGTTCACATTAAACACTTTCATAAGCCATCGATGATAAAAGTGAGAGATTCTGTTTTTTGCTTTTAGTTCTTCTATTAACACTTTGAAGTGAAAACACAAAAATATTCAGGTGCATGTTCAAAGTTGTGATTCCTGGCATGGTATGATTGGTTTTGATGGATATAACGGAACATCTCTGGTTATATTTAGCTTCTAAACACGCAGAATGAATGGAAAGGAGGTGTAACACTATCTTCCCTGTTACTAAAATGAACATGATGTTGGAGAGGGATGTAACACAGGCACATGAAGTTATAAAAAAAAAAGGTGCAAAAACATGCACTAAGGGATAGTTTAGCATTAAAAACAGCTCCACAAACCCCTAATCATGTCTTATTTCATCGCCTTACTGCAGCCACAGGCCTCTTATACTCATTTTTATGACAGTTCACTGAACATTTATGGAGCAGTCTGCTTAACCACACCTTACACTTTATGTTTACACTATCTACTCATAAACAAAGGCAGACAGAATATCCTGATCAGTACTTAAGAGACAATCTAGGATCTAAGTCTGCTGTTTTTCACACACTTACTTACTTTACACTAATTTAACTCCATTATTTTGAGGTAAAATTACAAAGCATGTTGTAGCCTAACTCCTGCATCACAACATAATACTAATAACTACACTGACATGGCAGTGAACGCAACCTTCCTCCATATCATCATCGTATGTGACTGAAGCCGTACCTTTGGTTGTTTGAAGGCTTGAAGAAGTCCACCGAGAAGCCGAAGTAGCTTCCCTCCGGTCCGGAGAACACGGAAGGTTTGTCCACGTCCAGGTTGAATGAGCCGCAGCGGTGGAAGTGCAAACACAGCAGCGCTAGCAAACCGAAAACTGTCCGTCCTCCTGCCATGGCTGCCGGGGTGAAGGGGTAAGGACCTCCGCGGGACAACTGGGGATGAAAACACCGACGGGGGAGAGGATGACACTCGGTTAGCTAGCGTCCGGGACAGTCTTCAACGATGTATCCGCCGACTGCGCGTCCTCAAGCCCGTTTAAAATCTCCGTCGTCCCTTACAGACGCTCTCTTCCGGAGCCGTAAACGCAACACGCAGTCATGTAACTGTTACATTAACGACATTTCAGCGGTAATGGAAGCTGTCGGCTGTTACGGTCCCGGTCCGGTCCGGTTTAGCTGTTTTAACCAACAGAAACAGTAGAAACACGGGAATTAGCCAGGGAGAGGCCGTGACTGTGTGTGTATGTGTTTGTGTGTGGAAGTGTGTCATCGCAGAATCACTAACATTCAGGAAAGTGACAGGAAAGTAAACGTTACATCCGGGGGTGGCTTTTCAAAATAAAAGCACACGTAAAGACGAACTAGAAAGTATACCAAACACATCCCTCTCGCGTCCAATGTAAAAACCATATACTGAACCCATAAAGACCCAGTGCTACATATGAGGCACTTTCCAAAAACAAAAAAAACAAACAAACAAAAAAAAACAGTTCTGTCTACTTAATCATTCTTAGGTGATTTCTACCATTTGTTGCAATATTATCCTCTGCATTTTGTGTTTTTTTTCAGTGTAAATCTGGTATTTTCCAATATTTAAATCACTGACCATCTAGATGTTCATAAAAACTCAGATTACATTTGAGGCTTATTAAATCAGAAGTGGCAAAAACTCAAGAAAAAGTGACCCTTTCAGCAAATATATCAATAACTCAGCATAAAAAGTGTGTCTATCCACTGTCATTGATCCAACTCCACGGGTTTTATTGGTGAATCAATGTTGTAGAAGATGACGGTGTTTCCACATTCACTATAGAGCTTCTGAACGTCCAAATGGGTCATATCTGATAACCATGAAAAGATGACAAACTGCGTTTTCCACCAATTATGTCAACACATCAATAGATTTAGTGGTACGGAAGTTATCAAACATTTTACATTAATAGATGATTTTGGTTGCCAGTGGCTGTTTGGGTCTTTATGGGTTAATGAAATTGACATAATCTTATTTATTTCTTTATTTACTCACTTACTTACTTAGTACTCTTTGTTATCTCAAAGTGCAGTTGTTGAGGTCACAATAACAACTAAAAACACAGGCACCATTCAGTGTACTCTTGTCTGTTGTGAAAAGCTTTATGTAATATAAGTTCAGATATTTTCTGTTTAGTTGGGGGACTATTCCAAGCAAAACTGAATGAGTGTTGTCCCAGTCATTGATCTACTGCTGTCTTTACTAAACGTAGGCTCAGGATCTAAAATGGATTGCAGAGCCCACAGTTGTTGAAGTAAAATACATAATTATAATTTTCATACATAAAAGAGAGGATAAACTGACCACACCAAAGTCAGTTGTAAAGACATAAAAGTATTAAAACAATGGAAAGATGTTACAAGGACTTAAAAGATAAGACGCAAACAGAATAAAAATATGTAAAAAGGAGAAAATTATATCAGATGTGACAAAAAAAAAGTCTGCCAAAATGCACCCAGATGAAAACAATTAAGCCGGTCTAAAACTATATAAAAGGTCAAAAACAAAACAAAATGAAAACAGCATAAAAAGATGTGACATGGCAAAAATGATGTAACAGGTCTTGAAAACAATGCAAAAGGCATAGCAAAGGGTAATAGTGCATTGAATTCAAACATTTTTGATGATAAATGACATTATGACAATTAATTATATGTTTTCTCAAATGTGGTCCCAGAGGTAGACGAGGTGTTTTCTGGGTTTTGAGTCGAAAAAACCATTTGGGAAGTACTGCTGTGGTCAAATACTCATGCAGCCCGAAAGAACAGAATGACACATCAATAATCATGTTGTGAATATATCTGATCTGGTAACTATACTAGAAAAATATGATGCATCTCTCTTTGGAGGAATTTTATGTCCTATTTTTTATGGAAAAGTCAATATCTTATTCAGTTTCCATGTTATGTGGCAGTACTAATTCAGAGAGGTAAGGTGTCTAAATGTAGTTGTTTTTAGTGAATAGAGTAGGCTTTCTTTAATTTCAATTTAAAGTTATTATTTTTATTATTTATACTACTACTACAACTACTACTACTACTACTACTACTAATAATAATAATAATAATAATATAGTTTGAGGAGATTGCCTGTTCTCTGTATGGGTTCTCTTCAGGTAAGTTATCACCAATTTGTCCTTAGATTCAATTTTTTTCATATAAAACTGGCTCTAGTGATGGGTTCTTTATCTTCATGCCAGGATTTGTCTTTGGTAGCAGTTTGGGACCTACATCCAGAGGTTCTTGGAGATATACAAGTTAAAATGTCATTGTGTGAGTGGTACTTTTATTCTGAAATCGTAAACGCCTTCCAGTGTTTCTGGTCTAAGTCTGTTCAGTTTGATGCACAGTTACACACACAACATACAAACACAACAGGAAGTTCATGCCATGGTATCAGACAGAAGTAACACACTTGTACAAGACAGACAGGCGTCACTATGGAGCAACAAGGAAATTATATTGGGGGTTGGGGATGTGTTTAAATAGATTTGTCAGATCCTCTTTCCCAAGATGGTTTCATTCTGGGTCTTGACCTCATGATGATCAGCTGGATGTTTCCATCATAGAGGGCAGACTGTGGTGACTGGAAATTCCATGGAAGAAGTGTCCTTGTTATTACAGTTACAGAAAATGGAACTGTAGAACCAGAAAAGTCACAGTTCTGGTGAACATGCTACACTGTTGGGGTTTGGCAGCAGTGTTGTGCATCCATGGAGGGCTTTATTTTAACTTTAAACTCCACATGATTTTGGAAAGAGCTAAAAAGTTGGCAAGAGAGAGTTGAGAAGGGGGTGTGGATGTGTGAGACATGAGTTTTTTATGAACATCCCTAGAACTACGGTGGCTGAGAAGTGCAAAACACATTTACATTTTGAAAAAACACATCAATAAATTCGACAACAAAATAGCATTTAGAAAACACTTTTACATTTTGAAAACAAATTTACATTTCATAAAATACATTCGGGGCGGCACGGTGGTGCAGTGGATAGCACTCGTGCCTCACAGCAAGAAGGTCCTGGGTTCAATTCCAACACCAGTCG
>JAPQRP010000016.1:9869181-9888103 GCA_037367295.1 Apogon hyalosoma | reverse complement strand
CACATGTGTGTATATATATATATATATATATATATATATATATATACAAAAGTGATCAATATACCGTAATAATATGATATCACTGGATCACATTTGAAATAAATAACATGCAATATTATTCATCAAATTCAGTTGATTAATTGTATCATAAATATTGAATAGTATTGACACAATTAAAAACAAAATGTCAGTGCCATGACTCAAAGCTAACAAGTATGGACATTAAGCTTTGGATAACATTTCATTTAGAAGTCACAATTTTGTAGATACGGCATAAATGTTGTCAAAATGTGCGGCTAACCACAATGTCCATATAATCCAGTGGGCCGCGGCTAGGCTAAAGCTAACAACAACCTTTTGATTCAGTTCACACAGGTGCTCTTTGACATGGCTCAGGTCGTGGTAGACAGCTTCTAAGAATTACAAAGTATACATTGAGTATCAACTCACAGAAAAGTGTACAAGAGCGGAAAAGTTACTTTTAAACTGACCTGCAGCTCACTTCTCCTCCAGCGTCCCCACTACATCTGAATTAACTACCACAGGTGATAATATGGGAAAAATGATTGGGTGTCCCCCGTCATGTGACCACGTGATGTCACTAAATACCAAGTACTGATTGGCCGGACAGGCCCAGGTGACTTTCTCGAGAGAAGTCATGGAGATACGGAGATATTTTGACTGCAGGTATATTCAAGTGGAAGTGGAGAAAATGACAGGCAGACAGCATTTATTACCTGGGTTACACTAGCCTATAAAACACTGGAAACCAGATTAAAGGACGCCCACCAGCCCACCTGCGCCAATGCTCAACCTGGTGTGGGCCACTGGCTACAACTTGTGGGCCGTCTAGGCACTGGTAACAGCAGTTTGTTTTTTTTTTTTTTTTCTTTCTTTCACCGGCCCACCCAACTAGCAGCCCACCAAGAAAACTCCCGGTACTCCCCATGGCCAGTCCACCCCTGGTTCTACCCCTCTTATCTTATTGAACTGGATTCATTTCTCTTTCACAGCTGTTACAGTTGTACTCTCCCCCTGTCCTGGTTTTAGAAGCTGCCGTTTCTATGTTTGGTTCGATTGCATGTTTTGCGCACAGGTGGGAAACACACTTGTGTATGTTGTTAAAGGAGTTTGTGTAGTTACTTTCATTTTCATTGCTATAAATTGTAATGATAACAGGGTGCTTTAATTTCACCCCAAAATTAATTACCGCCTTTATCAACATGTTAAAGTGACACAAATGTTCACAAGATTTTGGTTTATTGTGGAGCTGAAACAATTAATCGACTCAAATCAGTTATTATTATCATTATTATTATTATTATTTATTTTCCTGACTCAAAGCTTTGTTTCTTTAATTTCACCTGCAGTAAAAACTGGTTTCACTGTTGTGTTTCATACAGACACTCATGTACATGATATCAGGATCATCACAAAGTTGCGTGTTAGTTCCACCTTAAGTTGTTAGTAAGTGAATAAGTTGTAAATAAACTGGTTGAAGACTGTAGTGCACATATTGTTTGCAGATGTCATTCGACTTGTTTGTTTTTATATAGAGATATTTTTTATATATATCCTTTTACTTTTATTCTTTTTGTGGTTGTTGTTTCAGCTGGTTCTGGAATAAAGGACAAGTTGTTTGTCATTTTCAAAATGTCTTTTTCAAATTTGTATTTTTTTTTTTTGGCCTGTTCAAATAATCCCTTAATCTAATCAAACTGAAGAAATTAATTGATAGCTTAAATGCATACAAAAATCAGACCGATCTCATGAAGTCACATTGTATGTGACACCAGTTCTTATGGCATTTGGCATGCTATATGTACGCATTGTGGTCCTTTCATGTGTTATTCAAATTTATTCAGTTTATGCCAAGATCTCCAGTTCACATAACCACAACCCTGAACCTCAGTGCGTGGTATTTGACGTGGTGTGAACATACACGCGGAAAGCTTATAATGCAGACAACACGCTGATTAACACAATTAAAAGTGGCATGTATATTTACATGATTTCATGATATCAAGTTACAAAAATAGTAAAGATCTGCAGCTCTAGTTCATTGTGAGACAATGGCACCATGGTTTGTATCATTAATGGGAAACAGTGGGTAAGAAAATAAAGTTTGTAATGTATATTTTAGGACGTTTTGGTTTTCAATTTCAGTTGAGTTTATTTTGAATATGCAACAAAACAAAAGTAATCCTACTTAGTCCTTGGAAATAAAACAGACTGCAAGAAAACATGAAAAAAAAAAAACCCAAAGACATATACATGAAAACAAAGAGTGACTTCATTCGCACATTTGAGGAGTGGGAGGAAGTATAACTTATTTAATCCCACCCCTTCTCCACATGACAGTCTATCCTATAGCTTCCTATAGGGAACGAGTGATGTATTAATGTTTGCTGTTTCATGTCTTGTTTCTGTCTTTTGCCTAGGGACTGCAGATGAAAAGGAGTTATTTTTGCTAATTCTGGCATATTTACATGGGTGTATTTTTTATACAGCAATGTTCATAAAAATGCATGGTCCCTATTAAATAAACCAATAAATAAAATAAAAAATAAAAATCAGATTAATATATGAAAAATCAAGTCCTTTGGATCTTTTGTAAATAGTTCACTTCATTTATAATCTTCACATACACATACATATATACATACATGTACACAATGATATTGACATACAAGAAAAGTAAATAAATACATACATACATCCTTGAAGACAACACAAAATAGATACACAATGAACTGAACAATAAGACAAAGTGAACAACAGCAATCAAACAAAACATAATAAGCAAATCAACAAACGCAAAAAAAACAAACATACAAAAAAAAAAAAAAAAACAAAAAAAAACACAGCCTTTCTTAGAACTGCTATGTGATAACTTATTTCCAACTGGACACTGCACGGTGTCAACTGGCCACAATTAATACATTTGCCACAAGCGAGCATCACTACACTGGCTGTAAACACCGGGAGAAAATTCTGTTCATTTTCATCTCTCACTGGCCTCAGCAGTGGCACAGGTGCAGTCACTTTAGTCCATACATCCTCCCAAACCACACATTAATGGTGTGAATGGATTGAACTTGAGCTCGTGGTCAGTCATGTGCCTCATCTGAATAATTACCTCCTGTGTATTGATGACATTTAGAGTTTGATGATTAGTGCCACACCACTAGATAAGGAACAACAGCATACACACATCTGCACATTGTACACAGTATCTTATATCATATTAATAATGAATATTGTGATTATGAATATCTAATAATATTATGATAATGAGTATCTTAATGAATATCTTATGGAGAAGGATCAAAATAACAGTATCGCAAGCTCTGGTCATTATAGGGTAGTGTCACTATTGTGTAATATATATGAAAAACCTGACGAATGTTTCATTTCATGACCTTTAGAAACTGTATCAGTACATTAAGACATAATATTGTGAATGATGTAACTGTAATTATGTTCTAATTTAGAAAAAATTAAAAAAAAGTACCAGTAATATTTGAAAGAGGAAAGAATGAGAGGCCAAATCCTTAGAGCTGGTGGATTTCATATCACTGATACGTTCTATAATTTCAAAATTATGACCTATTAATATGTTTGTGGTCCTAACAATGCAATTCAAACTCGTTTAATTACTTAAATTAGACAAAGTGGTTGCATGAAACAAGTCCACAAGTCTCTGCATTTTACAATCAGATTACGTTTTTACACACCCCTGAGCAATGCTATTCAAATGTTAGACACATTTCCTTTGAAAGAACAGACTCTTTAGATGTTTTGTTATTTCTTTCATTTTCAGTCCATAGATAACTGGATTAAAAAGAGGACTGTACAGAAAAACTTGTAAGGTCATTATCAAACGCACAGTTTTTGAAAAATTTAATTTCAGTCGAGCTATAATCACATCATATGCAATTAAACAGGAGAAAGCAAATAAAACCAGCAGGTGGGGTAAACAGGTTTCTGTAGCTTTTTTCCTCACTTCTCTACCACCTTTATAAGTTATCATAAATATCTTTGCATATGTAAAAAGGATGAAAAACATTGGAAGAAGTGTAAGATTTAGCATAACCATCAGACCATATATAGATATGGTTTTTGAGGCCACACAGTGAAGTTTGTAAATGGAATTGTTACAGAAAATTCCTGTCAAGGTGAAGCTGCAGAGTTTTCTATTAGCACTGAGTACAACTGCAACTGCAACTTCAGCAGGAGGCAAAAGCCAAGCTAGAGACAAGAACATACAGACAGTTGATTTCCTCATGATGGTTGGATATCGCAGAGGTTTACATATAGACACGTACCTGTCATAAGCCATGGCCGCCAACAGTAAGGAGTCTGACCCCCCTAATGTGTAAAACATAAAAAACTGAAAAAGACAGGCTGAGTAGGATATGACCTGTTTCTCAGATAAAAAGTCAATCAGTAGTTTTGGGTAGATGCCAGCACTAAAAAGAAGTGAGTTCAGTGACAGAGCTGCAATGTAAACATACATAGGCTCATGGAGGTTTTTGTGAATCCAAATGATATAAACAATAATAGAATTACTGCAAATGATCAAAACGTACACTGTGAACATGATGAAAAAATACACATATCCATATTCTTCCACCTTCACATGCCCTCCAAGAGTAATGTATGTTACATTAAATTCACCATCCATGAAGTCTGTCACAGATGAACCACTCTGAGAATAAGAGAATCAGACTGGACAGCACACATACATACAATGGAAGAAACAATGTTTTGCTGAAGAATACTACAAACAGGCATTTCATGTTTGACTTGTGATGAATGGTATTTAGCTTGTGTTCATCATCCAAACAAGTGACTCGTGTGTGAGAGGGAAGGATTTATGAAGCTACTTTTCCCTCTGTGGATCTCATTAACTTCTCAACTAAGAGTTAGGATATGATGTTAACATCTCCTTAGCACAGGGGTGTGGCCTGGGGGCCAAATCCGGCCTGTAAGAGGGTTCAATCCGGCCCGTGGGATGGATTTGTTAAATGCAAAATTTACACTAAGTTATTTATCATTTTAGTTCAGCTTCCACATTCAGACCAATGCAATCGTAAGTGGTTTGGACCAGTGAAATACAATCATAATAACCTATAAATAATGACAACTCCAATTTTTTTATTTGTAAATGTAAACATTTTCGTGTAATTTTACTGTATTTACACATGAAAAAAAATATAATTTCACAAAAAAATATGAAGAATCTGAACAAATATGAACAACCTGAACTGTCTTAACCCTGTAAAGCGGAACCATTAAATCACTGACGGAAAATTTCAGTTCTTTGAAACTGGAGCTTTTATTGATCCTTCAGAACAACCCAAAAACTTTTTTTTTCTCCAAATATCAATTTCCATGTGTGAGTTTCAATTTTGTATCACATTTGATACATTGGGTCTCACTGCTCAAATATTATTACTTTTGAACAAACAAAAACATAATAAAATACAAACATGTCGAACAAATTGGTAATTCCTTTTCAGAATTGTCAGTTCTGCCTCCTTCCCCATTAATGACAGTCTTGTAGTGTCACTGGAAGGGCCTCTGGTGAATGAATTCCTCCCCCTGGTGGATTATCAGGGTATTGCATGTATCTAATTGTATACATCAGGTTTTTCAAGAAAAAAAAATAGCACACTGATCATGTAGAGGGCTTCAAAACTCATGTATCAAATATGATATGTTTGGCGTTATAGGAATTAGAGAAGTATGTGTAATTGTACCAATATTCTCCCTGTTATTAAATGGTTTGTGTATATGTAGATCCACTGTGATCTGTAAATTGTAATGCACATGGTGGATTCTACTGGGTTCTGTAAATTGGCTTGATAGTCTGGTTTCAACCAGCTCTGTATGAAAAATGTCATGAGATAACTTTTGTTGTGATTTGGCACTATATAAATAAAATTATCGATGATAAACTGAGGCATAATATTGTTAAAATTGCACTTTTTTAGCGAAATTTCAGTTTGTTTATGTTATTCACATTGTTTTAAAGGAGAGTATGTAGATGCAAATATTTTCATAATGTAATGCTTCATTCATTCAATTATGGTTCAGAATAGTTAGGAGAATAACTGCTTCAATACACAAAGCATTTAATCACTTTCAGCGATTTTCTCACGTTTGGTCGATGAGGTAAAAACATGTCATTTTCCTGGTTTTCGCTGTGTGAGCTGTTATAGACGACTGTAGGTCATGTAGGTCATTGTGTGCAACTAAAGTGAAGTGTGTGTGTTAATAGGGATGTGACAGAGCAGCATATGTGTGAGGAAAAAATTAAGTGTGTTTGTTTACACGTGCAATTTAATATATAAATAACACTGGTCAACTTTGACCTTCTACTGCCTCCCTCACTCACACACATACACACAGGAGGGGGATGTTTTGTTTCTTTTTTTGTTTTTAATCACAAAAAAACAAGCAATCCACAGGCCCAGTTCTTTTTTAAGTTAACAGTAGGTCCTATTACATGTCGAACAGTTGAACATTCATCTTTAATGCAAACTAAAAATACATGAAATGTTGAATTTTCTGTGACGGCCACACCTACGATATTGGAGATGGTTTAATGAAGTTTCAAGACCATGGATAAGGACCGCTTACACCAACATGGTAGAAGATTAACGCTGAACGGGGACTCAATTAGACTGTAAAATGGAACATAAAACCTAATCGATTCAGATTCCACATCATGTCAAAATAAGTAAGTTAAGTAGTAGTAGTTTACTCTGATGTGGGACTTCATGTGTTGAACATCTACTTTGGCGCCTGCAGACGTACGTTCATACGGCCTGCTGTGTGTACCTCACACATACTGGGTGACATTTGAGAGAGAGAGAGAGTGAGAGAGAGATATGTTGATATATACAGAGAGAGATAGTTAAGGTATACGATGTATTTATGTGCATGGGGACGTTCACGAATTCTGAGACTGCCGACAGTTCAGTTCAGGTGAAAGTTAGTGCCAGTAATGAAGGATATAGGTGAAAGAAAACTGTCACAACCTGCCTGTTATTTCAATTAGTTTTAATTGACCCCCCCCACACACACACACACACACACGCACACACACACACTCACACTCACACAAGGATGGAATTAATTCAGCAGAAGTAGGGATGTAAAAACCAGAGGAAGGGTTCACCCCCCTCCAACAAAGCATACACACTTTCACCCTCACTTATTACACACTCCACAAGAACAGATAAATATGTTCTGTTTCCCAGTGCCACTCTCATGTTACCCAGTTATGAGTATTTCACATTTATGATCAAGACTAAGAGGATTAATAGATTTAACTCAGTGAAAGTGAAAAACATTAATATAAACAATTTTTTTCATTTGTTTTTGTTCTATTTCATAATAGATGGGAGTTTGGTCAACACTGTTTTAGTGCCAACCAATTACCTAACCCAGACTGATAACAATCAAGGAAAAAAATATTGTCATATCATTGTTTTATGTGGTAAAGGACACATTTCCATGGTTTTTTTTTTTTTCCGTAAAAAAGTGTGATAACTGAACGTGCAGGTAAGGGGTTAAAGTTGAACTGACAGTGAATGAATATTTAATAGTTATGATCCAGACTGAAGTGGGTTAAAGGACTTACTGGGAGTGGGAGTTTATTTGTAAGCAGATACTACAAAAAATATTAATATAAGATCATTTCATTGCAGTTTTTGACATAGCCCCCTTTATCCACAAACTGTAAAACTGACAGATGTTTTTGGTTTTAAGATGATACTGCAGAGAAACTAAAAATGCATCAGTGTCAATATTGGGTCCAATCTCTGATGTATCCAAGGCTGTAAGAACCTAATAAAAATTCTGAATAAATAAATAAATAAAATATATGTGATGTATTGAAATGACTGATGCATCGTATACAGAAATGCAAACTGCTAACATTAAACAAAGCTGTAAAGACAATTCAACATTTGAGGAATAATGTTTATATATTTATTTAAAAAAAGACCTGTTTGCATTTAATATCACCAATAAAACAAATAAAAATGAGAATAAATTCACTTGTTAAACATTAAATACCTTTTGAGTCTGAGAATCACATCTCTACTTCAGTGATGAGAGGAAAAATCACATACATCACATCAGAGCAGGTGAACAGAACAATCTTTTCAGGTGTTTATAAATTTCTTTCATTTTTAGCCCATATATGATCGGATTAAACAAAGAATGGTATGTAATTATTTGTAACGTCATTATCATCCGTGCAGTTTTTGGAAAATCCGATTTGATCCGCACTATAATGACATCATATGCACATAAACAGAAGAAACTGATTAAAACCAGTAAATGTGGGAAACATGTCTGAGCGGCTTTGGTCCGCATTTCCTTAGAGCTTCTATATGATATTACAAATATTCTAATGTAAGTGAAAAGTATAAAAAGCATCGGCAAGAGCCCTGTGTTTATAAGAACAAGAATACCGAATATAGTCCTTGCTCTTGAAGTCCCACAGCCGAGTTTGTAAAGGGAGTTGTTACAGATAATTCCTTTTAAAGTGAAATCACACAGTGTCATATCAGCACTGAGCTTTACCAGCACTATTATGTGACTGGCAGGCAGGAGCCACGCTAAAACCAGAGATACACTCATGGTTGTCTTTGTCATGACAGTTGTATACTGCAAAGGTCGACATATAGAAACATATCTGTCATAGGCCATGGCTGCCAGAAGGGAGATGTCTGAACTTGCCAAAGTGTAAAAACAAAAAAACTGAAAGAGACAAGTCGAATAAGGTATCATAGGTTTCACAGATAAAAAGTCATTCAGCAGCTTTGGGTAGATAGTAGTGCTGAAAAGAACGGAATTAAGTAACAAAGCTGCAATGAAAATATACATAGGTTCATGGAGGTTTTGGTGAATCCAAATTAGGCAAACAATGGTAAAATTACAGCAGATTATTAATATATATATTATAAACATGATTGAAAAATAGACATATCTATATTCATGTAGTTCAACATACCCATCAAACATTATATATGTAGTATTTAATTCATCTTCCATAACTGTCAGAAATGTTGACTGATTAATAAAACATGCAGATTAAATAAGCACTGTTCACAATAAATAACTCAACAGAAAAGCTTCACTTAGAAGAATACCATAACATTTCATCTGTACTGCAGCGTCTTACTCATGCTCCTCAGCTTCAGCTGTATCAGTACATGCTCATCTCCAAAGCTGTGAAAGTGAGCTGTGACTGTGGACGGCCTTTATTAGGCTGCATCACCCTCTGTGGATCTCATTAAACACCAGCAAATAGTGTGAATAACCTGTCAATTCTGGAGGCCTGAACTCATTGACAGTACCTCAGGGAATGCTGGATAGTTCTGAAACGTTCTCATCGGTGCATAGATGAATGAAGATGTTTTTGGTGGCCAAAAGTCAAGGATACTTTGACCTCTTCTCTGTCCATTCTTTGAAGATAAATTCTCAAGTAGGCCCTGGGGAAAATGTTTTAAGATTTGGCACAAAATTTCACTTGTAGGCAAAAATGAACTGAAACTATTTTGGTCGTAAAAGGTTAAAGGTCAAGCTTGTTTTAACCTCATGTCTGTTTGTTATTAACACATTTTATACCTTAACACCTGCAGAGAATATCTTCAAATTTGCAACATTCATTTAACACCATCTGCTTGGCGTTTTATTCGTGGACACCCTCTGCAGGCCGTGACCTTTATGCCCAGTTGGCAGGTTCCTATTGGTCGGGACCGCTTTAAAAGAAGCTACAGTTTTCCAGGCTTCAGTTTGTTTGTTGGACTTCCTGATGAAGGCTTGAAGCCGAAATGCGTTGAAGTGTTTTTTAAGGTCTACACATGACCAAATAGAGGTATTTTAATGAGTAAGGGAGAGTGCCTTGGAGTTTTCTTCCTGTTTGTTATCTAGTGCACCAAACATCTCAGAAAGTGTGGTTTGCCTGGAAAACACAAAAGGAATAAAACCAGCCTGTATAGTTTTGTTTTTTAATTTTAATTTCCATCAGGAGTGTATTACACCCTGCTGCTCATTCAGACCAACAATACATTTGGTCTTTACATGGAAATTGAGTATCAAATTTATATGTACTTTAATTGGAATTACTTCATAGAAATGTGTTTTCACTTTGACATTAAAGAGTATTTATTTATTATAATCATTATTATCTATATATATATTTATTATCTACCTACATATCCTGCTTCATCACATCCATAAATATTCTCTTTTGCTTCTTTGCCTCTTGGGGGGGGGGGGTCTGCACTCTGTAAACATATTACTTTATACTGACCATGATTCCATTTATAAAAGTAATACAAATGGAACCCATCCAAGGAGTGAATACTTTTTATCGACAGTGTTCCTGACATAGTTTGTCAAGCTCGGTAACTCTATCTGTGGGACAATACTGTGCAGGCCTAGGGCAACACGGGGGCTGTTTTAATTCCCTTCTTGTTTAACGTGTATGCAGCTGACTTTAAGTGCAGCTCTGAGTCCTGTCACATCCAGAAATACTCCAACACTGCTATTGTGGTGTGTATCAGTATGGACAGAAAGGAAGTATTAGGATCTGACTAAAGCCTTTGATGACTGAAGTGTCTCTGAAGGGTCTCTTACCAAAACACTCTCAAGACTATTGAAATTGTAGTAAATTTTTAGAGCTCTAAGAACAACCTCTTCAGCTAGTGGGGTGGAGAATTGTACGATGGCACATACATAAACATATCTAGATCACCTGACAGTAAGCGCTCATTTATGCTTTACGTTAAAGACGCAGATGGATATGGATGGAGCGTTCTTGTCCATCCTCTGCATACATTATGTCCATAATTGTGTTCGTTTTCTGGGAATTAGCAGATGTGAATCCAGACAGAGAATACAGATCGGTACCACTGGGAACCGTAGAGGCAGTGTTGAGATTTGAAGAGAATTCCAGATGTAGCGGAACTTTTCAAAGAGCAACTGTGTGAGTTATGGAAAAACTACCAACATATTTATGACAACTACCACTTTTCAATATCAACATTAGCATCCACATTAGTAAAACCTCCTTTGTCATCGTCGTGTTTGTTGTTATTGACTTTCCTCTTCTTCTTCTCAAAAGACTTTACTCTTCCTAGTTGTATTTGGCCAGTATGTCAATTAAGAGTGATGCCCTCTGGTGGACTGATTGATAAACACTCATTCCAACACACTAGATGCATGGAAGTTCTAACATAGTGTTGCATCACAGCGTTAGAAATGGACGTACCTACATACGTACAAAGCATAAATGAGCCTTAACATCAATGAGATACGAGGACCCAAGGTGGTTGAATGAAACTATAGAAAAGGACGTTTCAGTTATCGGAAAGAAGCCGGACTCCCTGGAAACTCCATAAGTCGCTCATAATAAAATATAGACTATCGTGGACAATACAGATAAGCCCCTTCATTATTGGACTATTAGTGCACTGAATTTGCCCATGGGATTGTATAAAGCTGATCTTAGGTTATGCGTGGCCCACCAATGATGAAAGCCTACTGCATCTGGATTTTATTGAAACACATTATGAGTATGTGATAGACATATGTACATAGGTAAAAGCTAAAGAAATTCTTTAGTAGGGCTGCAACTAACGATGATTTTAATAATTGATCAATCAATCTGTAGATTATTTTAATAACTAATTGATTCATTGGATAAACACAAAAGGCTCAATTCTCAAAGATCGGTATTTAACCCAAAGCAATATAGGCTGCAGACAAGTCACTAATGATTACATCCCCGCAGTGGCTTCGGGTATAGTTAGCGAGCAGTAGCCCGCTACCTAGACTTGTTATGGCTTAAAGTCTAGCAAGCTTCGGTTATAGACTATCACACCAGCGTTGTATATTAGTTCCAGTCAACAGTGGATAACATTAGTCTGGTGGCCTGATAAACAGAGATGGATGAAAATGTTATATACACGACAATAGTGTCAAACTAGCTAGCGGGCTAAAGTAATCACAACTTGTAGACTATCGTAAGCAAGATTTACATTATGGCCACGACAGCCCCGTTTACCCAAAACGTGGTGCACTGTGGGATTTTGGCCATTTTTACCCCCATATTCAAGTTTTGTTGCATAAACGGCGTTCTATGTTTCAGCCAAACGGGGCTGTCGTGGCTTTAAAAATCTGGCCCAGTGTCCGAAGTCTCAGCCATGCTGATCTGTTTCCTCTGTTACACTACACAGTGTGTGAGCCTGCCTCAATACTAACATGCTCAAGACCCAACGAATTCCAACTCTTTTAAGAATTGATTTGGATCAATTTAATAGATTTGTTGTTGCAGCACTGTTCTGTAGTGACATCACATCACACCTAGTGTTTCTGTCCTGGGATGTAAATTGGATGTGATGCAACCTAAGGGACTCTGTGCCACGTAACTGCACAACAACTGGGTCTACCTGTGTGAACTAAACTATTCTCCCCAAGTCTACTTGCAATAACATTAACTTGGTAACTTTTTCTTCCAGCATTTCTGTCACTCCATAGGTAACCACACACAGATATCAATTAAAAAGTATGATAGAAAGGTAGATGTGCAGACTAAAATGTCTAAAATCTGTCATACTTAGCACAGCAGCGATCACATGCCATAATCCACCAACTTCCTTCCTTCCAGTTTCTTGACTAATGATAAGAGCTTGTATTTGTAAATCTTTTCATATATTAAAGGAAGGAGTGGTGAAGATAAAGAGCTTGAAGTCAGTAGTGGAGGAGTAAAATATTCTACAACCATTTAGGTGATTCCCTGAAACATCAAAATTAAAACTGTCAGAAAACTAAAAAATTAACAGGTGAGAAAACACATCAGTTATACAGTATCCATCTTCAATATAACTGTGGGGTGTAAGCTGGTGGAGCATCTACACACATAAGGCCCTATGTTGCAAAACAATGGCCTCTCTTTCCCTTACCTTTCCTGTCCTTTGTGAAACATGCTTAATAAAGAACAAAAAAAAAATCTTTAAACATCTTTAAATACTTTTTGCGGATGTAGCTAAAAGAATAGTACAGTCTGTACATCAGATCATTTTAGATGAATAGAACAACCTCTTGAGGTGTATAGAAATCTCTTTCATTTTTAGTCCATATATGATTGGATTAAACAAGGGGTGATAGAGAATTAATAGCAAAGTCATTATTAAACGGGCAGTTTTTGGAAAGTCAGATTCCATGCGAGCTATAATAATATCATATGATCCTAAACAGAAGACGCTCAATAAAACTAGTAGGTGGGGTAAACAAGTCTGAGCAGCTTTTCTTCTGACTTCTGCACAACTTTTATAGGATATTAAAAGTATTTTTGAGTATGTAAAAAGAATGAAAAGCAATGGAAAAAGTACAACATTAATCAGAGCAACTACACCCGATACAGTGAGAGCTTCTGAACTCTCGCAGTAAAGTTTATAGAGTGAATTGTTGCATAAAATGCCTTTTAAAGTGAGATCACAAAGTTTTATATCAGCACTGACCATTACAAGCACAGGAAGCAGTGTATGACAAGCAGGCAGAAACCAGGCTAAAACTAGCGATAAACTGATGGTTGTTTTTGTCATTATTGTTGTATAATACAGAGGTTTACATATAGACACGTACCTGTCATAAGCCATGGCTGACAGCAGTAAGAATTCAGAACTCCCTAATGTGTAAAACATAAAAAACTGACAAAGACAAGCTGAATAAGATATGACCTGTTTCTCAGACAAAAGGTCAATCAGCAGCTTTGGGTAGATGGCGGTGCTATAAAGAACAGAGTTAAGTAACAAAGCTGCAATAAAAACATACATAGGCTCATGGAGATTTTCATGAATCCAGATAAGACATACAATAGTAAAATTACTGCAAATTATTAGTATATATGCAGCAAACATTATCACAAAATAGACATATCTGTATATGTTAACTTCACTGTATGCATCAATTATTATGTATGTTGTATTCAATTCGTTAGCCATTAATTTTGTCAAAATTGGTCATTTATAAAGCAGGAAGATCACGTAACTGTACATGAATCACCCAGTCTGTCCAGTCTGTTCTGCCTGTTCATACATACAAGGTTAAGTGTATAGTTGCCTGCTATATCTAAAAGAGAAGAGGGTATTAGATGTGTTTTATTTAACTGCGTCACCCTCCATGGATCTCATTAAACACTAACATGAGTACTTCATTGAACTCTGGAGGCCTGATATCATTGACATATCATAGATAATAAACACTGATGCAAGAATCTGAAGCTCTACGTTATTAGAATGTTGCCTTTAAAAAGTTTAGTCAATGATACAACTGTTACCAGAGACCTGAAAATAGTTTCCCTGGAGTGTGTATTTAATTTCTAGTCATTTCCAGAAATGTAACGTTATGCGTTACATTTACTCCGTTACATTTACTTAAGTAGCTTTTTACATAAATTGTACTTTTAAGAGTACTTTTAATATGATGCACTTTTTACTTTTACTCAAATATATTTAAGAAAAAGAAATGCTACCTCTGCTCCGTTACAATGGCGTACATTCCACTCTTTACTGTTATTTTTGGTAATTTGTTAATGCACGAACCATTTGTTTTGTTTTGTTTGAAATACTTCTGCCAAAAGTTCACATGACCATGTTTCACCAATTAAACGTAGCTAGTGGCTACGTTTGACTCCGTACCACCAATCAGATGTATCCAGGCAGTCACGTGACAGTTTGGCGGTGGTTTCACACAGGAGCAGAGTGAGCACAGCGGAGCACAAACACAGGAGTGGACGTCAGCGATGGATAAAACAACAGCTAGTGATTCGGATTTAGACAAAACAGAAGACGCAGAACAGTCCTGGCCACACATTCAAACTGTGTTTGTCTTAACGGTCTATGAAAAAGAACAGCTGTGTCATGAACTGTCATCTGTGTCTGCACAAACAAGTCCACATTTCAGCTACAAGAACGCAACTTCAAATTTGAGTTGTAGTAAGCTTAGTTTTGTCTGTGGAGAGCCTAGTGCTGTTTGTAATACAGTTTCTGTGATTAGAGTTAAAGATATTCAACAGAAAGGGAAGATTATTACCAGGTATATTTGTAACTAGCTGTAATGTTCCCATATATATTTTATTTTAACATTTCATTTATTAATTGTTGAATTTAAAAGAACAATAAATATGTTACTCAGGAAGTACTCAGTACTTGAGTAATTTTTTCACTAAGTACTTTTTTACTTTTACTTGAGTAATTATGTGGAAGACTTTTTTTTTACTTGTACTTGAGTAATACTTTTCTAAAGTAACAGTACTTTTACCTGAGTATAATTTTTGGCTACTCTACCCACCTCTGGTCATTTCCAGATTCATGTTCAACTGTTTGAGGACACCGCAAAACTGGTGTCCTACAAATCCCAGACATTTCATCTCTATTGGCAATTTTGTCTCAAAGAAATGATATTCACGCAATTAAATTGTAACTGATAAATCATCAGGGAAGTGTACATATGACCAATAAGACCCAAGAGCCAGCATGAGCGTCTACTACAAGAAGCTACCATGGTAAGAGACGAGTCCTACACTCAGAGGTGTAGTCCAGGGTATATGGCGGTATACGGAGTATACCCACTTATTTTTCAGTCAGTATTGCGTAGATCCACTTCTAAATCCCCCTGATGTGCACCATTCAGTAGTATCTGCAAGCGAAATTGCCCATTTTTTTCCCCGAGGATGGTGAAGCCATGACCCGCCCTACTCTGCCTCTAATTGGCCAGTACTCGCTGCCTTACACTGATTAGATTGGTTAACTTTAGGCATGAGGACTGATGAGCCAGAAACAGAGTAGACCAGGTCATCCCCAGGAAAATATTGCTAACTAGCACTGGCCACCTCTGGAACCTGATTGGACCTCAGGTGCCAGTGCCATTGCAGTTGATTGACAGGTCACTGCATGTCTCATTGAAAGATGTGCAAGTGTTGGAAACGTGAACGAGAAAGGCAGAATAAACAGCTTTCAAGTGAGTGGCACATATTGAGAGAACCTATTGTCATGGAATACAGAATTCTGAGGTAAGTTTTAAGGTGGTTTCCAAATGAGTCACTGTTAAACTACTGCCCATTTGACGGCACATTTAGAGGAGAAATGGTGTCGCCAATAGTTAAACTATGTGAGTAGGCTAATGTTATGAAAGACTAATGTTATCTAATGTTTGCCTCGTGTTGAATCCATTTGACATTCATGCAGCTGCTTGTGTGATCAGTAAAATCTACAAACTGCTCCTGATCAAGTCATGATAATTTTATAATAGTGAGCAAATACTACTGATGGATTTTTGGGAATAACTAGCTAACTAGTCTTACATGTCAGTGGTGTCACAGGATGTTTTGTGCACGACTTAAAAAAAAAAAAAAATTACAGTATACCCACTTCTCTTGGGACCACTACACTACTGCCTACACTGTAAGTTTATCGTCTGTTTATTATGTTTATGCTTCATGCATAATGGTTTATAAAATAATTAAAGACCGACTGCAGCACCAGTGGCACTAAGCTGTGGCTGCTGCAGAACCCGTACCAGTGCCTCAATATGCGCCCACTGTCTCTCTTCTACCGGCTACTATACTATGTACAGACTGAAAGAGGACTCATTTGACCAATGTAATGTCTCAACTATGTTTCATATTGCCATGCTGTGCTAACTGCATCTCAGCATAATGCATTCCTAATGTTAGCAATAACGAGTCATTGTTTTTGTTTCTCAAACAATGTATTACCTATTCAGTTCAATGACCCACCTGTATATGGACTAATGTGCTATGAACAAACATGTATAACGCTATTTGACTGTAGAGAATATTTGAAATGTCCGTGCTTACAATAAGTAGAATTAAGTTAGCCAAACTTAGCTGAATCTTACTTGTAAAGGAGAAAATCAGCAACTTCGGCATCTGCCTTTAAATTCTTTTCTGCTTTTAGCTGTCTCCATCTTCCAAAAGCATCTCCTATACAAATCCTTGTTTTGTTTCTCGCTTTGTCATGACATATTTAGGAACTGGTGCACCGCTGAAACTTAAAAACGTAAGTGTTGGGCCCTTGCTACAACAAAGTAACAAAGTTTTTTTTTTTTTTTTTTGGGGGGGGGTAGCCGGCTGGTTGAAATAACAGAAGGGCGGCGTAGGTGGTGTGTACAGAGGATAGTGAAGCTTAATAGTAACCTGAAGGCTGACCATTTGAATTGCAGTCCTGATGGCACTGAAAGGAAGTAGTTTGGGGGTTTATTTAAGAATAAGAATAATTTTTTTGATCCCCAAAGAGTCGGACAGCTCATCTGTGTTCATTTGTTCTTTAATATAAAATTAAAATGACTTTAAAAGTACTTCATGCATATTTCTTTTCATTGGATGAGCTTGAAAAATAAAAGAATGAATACTAAATACTAATAAAATAAATTATTCTCACTGTGGCAGTCTCTTGTTCAAACTTAGACTGAAAAGTGGCAAAATAGAACATCCGCACAAACAACTGAAACTTGGCCAAAAGTGAAAATAAAATAACTAACTGGAATAAGATTCTCTGGACATCAGAGAAAGGTATGGAGAAGGAAAGGAACTTATGATCCAAAGCGCGTATGTTCAACATGGTGGAGGAGGTGTATGGCGTCAAGATGAGGTAAGGTAGCAGTGTACAAGTACATCAAATATTGCAAGTGCAAGTAAAGTTTTGGAAACCAAAAATATATACTTCTTTTTTTAAATGCAGTCATTCTCACTGGTGTATGAATCCGTATGAATGTTTGGTGGTGGTCAGAGGGGCTGTTTGTTTCTTACTGGCAGCCACGCTTCCATCAGTCTGCCTTAGGGCAGCTGTGGCTACAAATGTAGTTTACCACCACCAGAGTGAGAATGTGAGAGTGAATGAATAATGGATCAATAATATAAAGTGCGTTGGGTGTGCTGAAAAAAGCTATAGAAATCGAATTCATTAAAAAAAAGAACAGTTGCAAATTTCAAGTAGAAACATTTTGAAAAAGACTCTTTCAATGACATTAATTATATTGTACAAAATAACTTAAGTTAATGAAGCTACTTCATTAAAATATTTGCAGATATCAAATTATTACAGTGTAAAATGTCATTCGGTCAAAACATTTTGCTTTATATAAACTGAGTTTGCTGTGTGGCAACACTTTTTTTTTTTTTGTCATTAAAGCTTTTTTTTTTTTCATCAGTTGGAACATTTTTGGGGGGCGGCCCAAAAGAAAATCCAAACTTGATTTTTAAGACACACCCTAGGGGAAATACATGTATTTTATAACTGGTCACAGTAACGGAAAATAAACTGTAAGTTCAAAATATGCATCAGGTGCAAATAAAACAGCAGGTGAAGATGCTCAGAGTGAAGTCTGTAGGTTAAACCCACACTCACCAGAAAAGCAACCAACCTGTTTCCAATATGTGCATGAATAGGATTACTTACTGCAGAATACTAATACATACAAATAAACATGAAGGCAGTGAAGTATCTGATAAAGATTCAGTAGATTTTATGACAAAACCTCACTACATCACCTGGATGATTTATGGAAACATCTAGAGAAAAGCTGCCGAAAAGAATAAACAGGTCTGAAAATGTACCTGTTACATCCACATTAAATACCTTTCATGGATCAATGTGCAAAATCAAATATATTGTTCTTTCTACCATCACATGACTTTAGTTGAACAGAATAACCTCTTAAGGTGTTTATGAATTTCTTTCATTTTTAGTCCATATATAATTGGATTAAACAAAGGATGATACAAAACTATTTGCAAAGTCATTATTAAACGTGCAGTTTTTGGAAGGTCAGATTCCATTCGAGCTATAATAACATCATATGTACTTAAAAC
>JAPQRP010000016.1:9814332-9829574 GCA_037367295.1 Apogon hyalosoma | reverse complement strand
CCTTGTGCCTCTGAAAGATTGTGTCTTTTTACCTCATTTTAAAGTATTTCTTCTTCTTTTTTATGACAAACACTTTAGATGCTATGCAAACATTATGCAGATGGAGATTTGGCTTTTTCTCAATACATGAATGAATGAATGAATGAATGCATTTTGTACAATTATTTTACAAGAAATCATTTAAGACTACTTGAATATTACAGGGGCACAATGGAAGAATAGCAATCCACTTCATTTACAACAACTATGTGTGTATATATTTTCCAAAGATGTACTGTAGGATTTCTGCTGCATTGGGATGGGTTAACCACAGAAACTATGACCTATTTAAATGCACCTGAATTGCATTGTGGAGTGTTTTGTCTTGTTTTGTCCACACCTCCACTATCTTCCTTCACTCACATCTTACTGCCTTCTTTCTGGTCTGTTATTCTCAGCTTCACTAATGAGCATTTTAGACTTGCCATGCTGGTTAGTTACTTACCTCGAGGACAGTGACTACTTCCACTCTGTACTGGTGATCGACTTTTGGTTCCTGCTAAAGCATTTCTGGTGCATCAAGGTGGGTTAACTCCAGGGATAAATAAATTAGCACCTCTCCTACACAGTTTTAACAGCTTAAATGTAATACTGCTGGATTGGATTGCATTGTGAGGTGTTTTGTCCACCCCCTGTATCTTCACCCAATACTGTCTGACTGTTTTGACATCCTCAGCTTTGCTGGGTGCTTGTCATCAGGAGCTCAAAAAGTACTTATCCCTAACAGCATAAATAGGTCAAAATAGATCTGTCTTTTCTTAAAACACTTCTACTGCAAATACATACTCTTCTCTTTCTCTCTTCTATATATAGTTTTGCTAATATTGCATTGAGTCATGTCTTGTGTTGTGAAGCAGTGTTGCATCAAGTACTGGAAAGTCACACTTGAGTAGAAGTACACGTACTTTACCAAAAAATTACTTTGGTAACTTTATGAAATGCTTCTCAAGTCAGCTAGTATTTACTGTACTTACGAATACCAAGTAATCTACAAATAAATGTAGCAAAAGTACAGGTAAATGTTAATAACAATCAAAGGCTGTCAGAATTTGGAATATTATAAAGTTTATCCAGGATTTTAAGCGTAAAGTCGAAGACAAGCAGTCCAAATATTGAAAATGATGCCTACATCATACACTTCAAAAACAAAGTTTCAAAAACCTAAACAGGAGTAAACTACTGCTGGTATTAGAAATGTCAGAATTTAGAAGGAAAAAAAAAAACCTGAAGCTTTTGTGGCACCTCAAAACACGGAGCCTTCATTCTACTTCATAAACGAGGAATCCACAACCACTGACATGAAACCAGCCTGTTTCCTACCGTCAACTTGAGAGCGCCAGGAGTTACATATAAGGGTGACCTACGACCACCTTATGACAAAATAATTCATGAAGTGGCCGTAGGTCTGATGTAGGCAAGGCACCCTTACGAAGATGGTGACAACTGTATGGTGTTTGTACGACACAAAATCACATCATTTTCTCACGGAGGCCTCAAGGTGCTCTTGCGTTTTGAACGGCGGCTGTACCAGCTTCATAAGAAAGAAACTACTGCTCCCTCCACGAATTGTCTACGAACTCCAGAACTCATACAAACTGAGAGATTTGTACAAACCCATTGTTTGTAATAAGCTTTGTGACTGAGGGTTTGTAGCTACAATTCCAAATAACAAAAGCTAGTTATGGAACAAGAGCCACTGGCGGCAGAGATGAAGACAAGCTTGACACCTTTGGGGGAGAGCTGTGACTCAAAAACTGAATGGGGGTCGGAGGTTAGTTTGCACGACTTATGGACTTCATGTGTTATTGGTCAAATAATACAATACGTGAATAAGGCCATTATTACCTCCTCACAGTACCCATCTGCTTTGTCATCTTGATGAGACTAAAGATTTTGAATGTCTGATCATACATAAAAGACAAAAACCTCGATGTACTCCTCCCAAAGCGCAAAAGTTTTTATTTCTTCTGTTTTCGTCGTTATTTCCTATAAATTGGAGCTGAAATCACTTTAATCACTTCAGTGAACAGAGAAAGTTGTTTTTTCTCCCTTGGTTTGACCCCAATTGGCCTTGATTCTTGCAGTTCTACAGGACCTAAATGGCCAGTTTTCCAGAGTTGACAAAAGTAGTTTAGCTTAGGGATGAACTTAAGTCTAAACTTTTATAAGTGATGCTGTTATTACGCTACAAATCCAGTCATTCACATTACTTTTTTGCATGTACTCTATGAAGAACATTTTAGAGTAATGTTAACTGCGATTGTACATTGAGCTTTTTGAGATCCTGAGGGCAACATGTAGTAGTATTGGTATCAATAGCACTTCTAGTAGTACTCATAAAGAATTAATTCATTATAATTCATTGTGGTGATTATAGTGTCAGTTACTTCAGTGGTCTCACTAACCCAAACACTCCTACGCTTTCTTGTGGTTTCTCACTGTCCCATTTTCAGTCTTTCATTAATATACTTACAGTATATTTAAAACACCATTTTTAGAGGATGAACAGCCTGTACTTGTCAAATGTGAATTTAATTGACCCATTTAATGATAAATGGTGGTTGTGTAAAGTGAGGTATTCTCATGGCCATTCCTCATGGCTTATAGTCATATGGTCATTGTGTGTTAATAGAATATTTTCTCTTTAACAGTAAAAGAAGCAATTTAAAAAGACTCCGATATTTCCTCCATGAAGATGATTTGAAGTTCCCCAGGACTGCAGAGGCAGGCTTAATTTTTAATGCTGAATGAATCAATGACAATCGGAAACAGAGCAGGCAGAGTGTTTTGTGAGGAAAAAAAATGAGTGTTTGAGTTAGCCTTCAGTCTTTCATTACAACTAAAAAGTATTTGCTCAAAATGTACATCCAACACAAGCATGCAAACAGCTAAACCAAGTGTCCCATGTACCTTTTGCTGCTTGTGGACAAGAATATGCAATAACAGGCCAACAGGAAAAGTCTTAATGTGCAGCTGCATGGCCAGCAGCCAGTTAGAAATACTTATCTCCATTTTATTTATCCAATCAATTTAGGTTACCTACCATTATCGCTACCATTAACTCGGCACCACTATCAATAAAGTCAACCCAATAACCACCAAACTATTCATTCCCTGTTGTACACCAGGCCAACCAGGCAACAGAAGAGAAACACGTCCTTGTTTTCTCACTTTGATTTGAAGGTTCCAATGATTATATGTTTATATTTGCTTGTTTCTGTCTTGGGATTACTACTGAGAAATGAATGTTAGCATCCTACTCATACAAGGAGAAGAGGATCTGCAGGACGTGTCTGTACAGTCGAAGCCAAAGGTTGAAGGAAGGGCACAAATGGATTCTTTACGTAAATGGGATTTATTTGGAAATAAAGCCTTTGAAACTTATGAAAGTCTTCTAATTGTTATCAATGTACCTCCAAAACAAGGGACAGAAAAAAGAAAAAGTTTTGGCAATGACACAAATTTAGTTTTCACAAGCTTTTTTTCTTTCTTTCTTAAGATAAGATCAGATAAGATATATCTTTATTTATTCCATTGTGGGGAAATTTCAGTCAACAACAGCAACATACAACACACATGCAGAGAAAGAGACAGGTAAAAAAACACAAATGAGTGAAATGCAAAATATAGAGAAAAATAAGAAATTTGGTATTTATTTAAATGTTGATATAAATATAGAATTAGAATAAAACATTTCTTTCTTTTGCCGCTTGTACACAGCAGACCTGTGTTCCGGAATCAAAGGAGCGGTGACGCAGCGTATACTGTGACGGATAACTTGTGTCTTGGAAATACCCCAAGCATAGCAGTATTGTTAACCTCACCAGAGTTGGCCTGTCTTTCACCGTTCTTCAAGTGTTAGCATGGATCTATGCCCAAAGTGACAACAGTTCGTGGATCTCCCCAGTTCAACATGTTTCTAGTCACATTGATATGTTTGTTTACTGTACATGTTACAGGTCCCAGGCATGGTGACCACAATAACAAAAAGAATAAAATCTGTAAAATAAAAGTGGAATCTGAGCGCAAGAACAACAGAAGCACCTGTATCTTTTTCCAGATTGCGTCTATTAACTTCTTTCAACACACACAGTTTACATTTGGTGCATTAATTTATCATTCATCAAGATATATATGAAAATATAAATACATTTCCTCCAATATGCATAATCAAAACCACTTAGAGATAGTTACTCTTCATAATAGTGGTACAAACTACATACAAAACCCTTTAACATTGCACTGGCTTCTATGGAAATAGTGCAAAATTCAGGATTATTCATCAAGTGCATAAGACTTATTCAAATCTGGACAAAGCACTTTAGAATGTACATTACTTCACTGTAAATTGCTGCATTAAACAATATCACAACATAATAATTTTCCTTTTACATAACATTCCAGAATCAACATATATTCACATTAAGGCATCTAACATCACATTTTCAATATTAATAAAGAAACTGTGCATTCTGGGTTCTCAAAACACTAATAGTCATATCAGGAGGCTTATGAAATTAATTTAACATACATTAAATATATAATCCCGGTTGCACAGATCATAATGAAATAAAAGTATTCGGCATGAACTGACAAACTCTCGCGATAACTACACGAACTCCCGCGAGACTACCTGCGCCATGCTTTTAGAGTTCCCGCGACTTCATAAACTTCCACAAAACTGAGCTTACGGTTACACAAATCATCACAACATCACTTTTAGCATATACAAAGGTAATACGAAGCTTAAGGCTTTCATCCATGGTAATTTTAACCGAGTACTGACCTGTAAAATAAAGGTGGAGTCTGAGAGCAAGAACCACAGAAGAACCTGTAGCTTTTTCCAGATCACGTCTGAAGCGGAACAGGAAGTGGGTCCGCAATAGGCAACCGGGGGCGGACGACTACAGGGCCGAAAGTTCCACTCATAGGTTCCTCTTACCATTACACTCCTTTACTCACTAATGTTTACACAGGGCTACATCTCATAAATGTTAAACAAGAATGCTCTAAATTATCAGGGTATGTTTACACAAATGAAGTGAAAATAAAAAGGGTTTTGTCTACTATACAATATGCTTTATACCAAATGTGGTTGCACATATTTGGGTGCACCACATACACGGCCCGCTGTCATTTTGAAATCCCCCTGGCGTGGGAGTCACACACGCAATACATCATGAAAATGTCACACCTTGGTTGCTTAACAAGAGGTGTTCCTTTTACATAACGTTCCAGAATCATGATTCCACCTTTATCACAGCTCTGTTACCACCTCCAGAGGTATTACAAAGCCGTGACAGACGTGGGACCAAATGATCCACCATTTTGTTTACACAGATGTCATCCTGGAATAAAGGTGAAATATTCCCAGAACAGAAGTGTTGTGTAAAAGGGGCTTTTCTTTCATTTTCTATGTTTGAAAGACTCTTACTGGCAATTAAAATACATTATGCATAACATCAGTTTGTGTCACTGCCAAACCTCTTGGCCATCACTGTAGGCAGTAGAGTAAAACAGAAGGTTTGTGACGCCAACTTTCATTTTTTGTTTCTGTTACACAATTACATTGTATTCCCCTTCACCAACTAGTCTAATACCACACTCAATACAGTATCCTAATTCCTTTGTTCCCTGTTTTTAGATATAATTTTGTCATCCATCTCAGACAAACTGGTGATGCACAGCCCTCAACGGCCCCTTTTCCAGCTCTTCATATAATGTGTTTTAGCCTGAATGCAAGGAATGGATTTGTACACAAAAGAAATGAAGCTGACCAGATAAAGCATGAAATATGCTGTGCTCATATTGTCTACAATGAAAGACCGGTCATGATGAATTTTAAAATCGTTTGTTTAATTTGCATTTTCCATACTGTCACAACTTTGTTTTGTAGTTGGGATTGTATTTTTATCGAATTAAACTCTTTCTCTCTCCACATAACAGCAGCTATTTTTTTATTGTATTTTATTATTTTTTTTAAAAATCTGTTTGCTTATTCTTGTTACTGTTATCATCTGTTTGCTTATGATAATGATGAAAGCTAAATCAAATAAGAGTGAAGTGGGGGTGGATTATTGGTGCTGCATTCTGCTGTTGCTGCTGCTCACATGGGAATAAACCAGAGTGGATATAAAAGACGAAACCAACAACAACAATAAGTGAACATTTAATATCTGTCAGACATTTAATTACCACCTTAACATAACTGCATCTTTTCTGCTGCCACATGTTGAATCATTGCTAAATATGTATGTATGATTAAATATGTATGTAAGACTTTCAGGCTATAACGCTTAGTGATAGTTTCCCATCAGGCTTGAGGCAGCAGGTGGCAGTGTTGCTATCTGGATACATGTGGTACTAAAGCATTGTACAAGACGCATTATTGCTGTGGGCATCTGTACATCTGAATGACACCTTCCAATAGCAAAATCCAGGCGGCAATTATATGTTCTCTCACATTAGTTGTTGTTTGAAAGGGGCTTCTTGCACACCAAGGTGCAGAGAGCAACAATGGTGTGTTATTTTATAATGATAGGATTCCTAAGTATGCAAGTAGTGAATATATATAGATTAATCTATATGAGCATAATGTCAGTCAGAAAACAAAACAAAAAGTTATTGAATAAGTACGCCGCTGAGTCTGTGTGTTACTTTTACCAGTCACTGGTTAAATCATTGCTGTGACACATTTTCATTAAATTTTTCCAACTAAAGATAGATCACTGCCCTCTATTCAACTTTATTATTATCTACTAAATTAATTTCATTTCATTTATTCATTTATCTCGAGCGAGTAAGCATTTACAACAGAAATGACCTGGATACAACAAATACAATCAACAGAATACACGCAGGTACAATATGTTAAATACATTCATTTATGCTCGAAAAGGAGAGGGAAGAAGAAAAGTTATTTAATCCCACCCCCATTTCTCATCAATAACTGAACATATTAACTTAACATAGCACTCACTCCTGTCTTTAAACTTCAAACCAAGATGAATGCAATCCGTCCATCCATTTTCTGAAAAACAGTTATTTTGCAAAATACCTGCTTCACTGTGGATAGGGCACGTCATTTTTTTCCAGGTATAATTTTGATCTCATTTGGTTTATTTGGATCTGGCGGTCTAGCTTTGTTTAGTTTTTTCTCCGTTAATCAGATGTCAAGTCAAATACAAGGGTTAACATCTGCTGAGTCAGACTTTTGGAAGACCTTTTTATTTAATAAAATGCAGTTTTTCTGACAGATAGCTCCACTGTAGCTGTGATTAACAGAATCTGCAAACAAACATGTAAAATGAGTTTGTTACACTGTGCTTTAGGACGTTCACTGTCAGCTTTTAGCATGAACTCACCTCTGACCCCTTTGCCTCCTGTAGTGTTGTCATTTTTATTCAAGCATGATCAGCTCCCACTCCAAAAGCCGACACAGTGCTGGCCAAATTGCAAACTAGTGGCTTAAGAAAGCAGTTCAGAAACCAATGGATGACGTCACAGTTCCTCGGTCCACAATAATATCCAATATTTGGTGTAGCAGCAGTTTTTGTTGTAACAAATATAAAGAAGCAACTTTAGCAGAGAGAAGGAAAAAACAACAAAAACAGTGCAGCTGCATGTTTTTTCCTCTGTTTGGATAAAAATCTCATAAAAGAAATATAACCAGCATCCAGCCTTCGAAACCTCCAATATTCAATGTCTACAGTGTGTCTATTTTTGACACATTCTTCTCTTCACACTGTATACAAAGGCTTCTCACCTGGAACGACGGTAACACAAAACAGAGTTAATTCTTCACTGAAAACACTCCGACACATGCAGTTACATGGAAAATGACATGGACTGTTATTTTAGGTTGATGAGTGTAAAAAGAACTAACAACAAACAATGTTTTCAGGCTGTTGTGATGTGACACGGTGGTAAGGTTCTCCGTCATACTTCCTGACAAGTCATATAATAGGGTTATTGATAATGTGTCACCTCGGTGCTTTATGTGCTGCTGTGGATCAAGTGTGAAAGCGCCTCCAATACTCAAGGATGTTTCTGCTCAGTGTGCTTTACTGTGCCGGTGATCTGTGGTTTTCACTCTGTCTGTAGCGTGATACTGTTATGGGTATTTTTGCTTTGTTTGTACAGGCTTATTATTGATATTAGACACGAGCCCTTTGGTTTACGGTTCATTCTTCAGACATCTGCTGCTGATTTCTGACTCAGAATCTTTGCAAGAAGGCCGCAGATTTTCAATAAATTATTAAAGCAACAGTTGAAGTGGTAGCAGGAAAGAAACAGACTGTTCAAGTAGCTCTGCAGGACATCATGTAGCTTTTCTTTTGTGCAACACACCGCTCTGTTCTAACTGCATGGACCCCAGTCTGAAGTATCTACATATAATGCTGAGATAAATGCATTAAAAACTGTCCTCATGTGGGCCTGGGTGGAAGCTGACAAATGTTTTCATTGTTGGTTAATCATTTTATTTATAACCTTTATTTAACCAGGAAAAAAGCCCATTGAGATTAAAAATCTCTTTTTCAACAGTGTCCTGTGGGCAGACAGCAACAGCAGCAGCATAAGTTACATAAAATAGAAATCACAGCCATACATCCACATGAAAAATATACACAAAAGACAAAGAAAGTCAGTTCTAAAACTATACATAAAACACTACAAATGTCAACATAGAGCTGTTCTCTGTTGTACCACAGGCCCTTTCACACTTTCACAAGTGAGTAGAGGTTTTATCAAAGAGCATGTAGCACGTGTTGCCACAGAAGTCACCACCATGTTAGTAGGTCACAGCAATGAACCAAACCCAAACCAGGTTCAGATTCTGCATCAATGGGACGATTATGACTGTTAAATAGGACTTAAAGACTAAAGGTATATTCAGACCTACTTTGTTTGGTCTGTTTAAAGCAAACCAGAATTTGTTTCCCCAGAAAACTGTTTTTTTTTTTTTTTTTAAGGTGTGAATACAAATATGTAAACTCTGATTCAAATTAAACTCTTCTAGGTGGTCTCCGTCTGCTTCCAAACGGACTCTGGGTCGGTTTACTTCTGGTGTGAACATAACCAGCCTCGAGCTCAAACAAAAGAAGGAACCATGAGCCTTTTTCTGCTTGACGCCACCGTAGCCGCTGGAAGTAGTCGAGCCTCATGGGTTGTCAGAGCTAATAGCAGCAGCCATGAGCCATGGATGGACGTGGAGCAATGAGGAGACTGAATGTCTCATTGACATTTTGTCAGATGCAGATATAATGAAAGTGATTCCAAATGAGCTGTTCTTGACAATTCACATTATTTTTGTAAATTTGTGTCTGTAAAAATAGAATACATGTTCTGAAAATGATAACTGCATGTAGGACCTCCATATTTGTTTTCATCAACACCCGCCATCTCGGATTCACCCCGCCCCTGACTTTTCTGTCCGTTGCCAGCACAGTTTGTCACATGCGTGCTTCTGTTACAATTTTTGGTCCACAAGCAAAAAGTGCAATAAGAATGCAATCCGACCCAAATGAAAAAAATGTCTGCATTCGATCCGAATCAAATAAGCGGACCAAAGGACTTTCCAGGAGTGAATACACTCTAATGTACAGGTACAAACATCTGAATCAACATACCATTGCTATTACAAGCAAAAGTGATCATTTTTGATGTATGAAACATTTCTTATATTTCTGGGCTGATTTTATAACTGCTGCACACTGAGGAGAGCACATTTCTTCTCGTTTTTTTTTTTTTTTTTTTATCTAAGAGGCTCTCTGTCAGTCAATTTGTCTCACGCCAACTAAACGGCAGCCTCCAGGGCTGAAAAGTGAAGCCAGTGCAGGAAGTGTCAAAATGTGGAGTAACCTGAACGTCCATTGGGTTCTGGCTCCAAAAGCGAGTCAATACCTTCAGACCCCCATATTAAAATGGACAAATTAACAGATGAAATAAACATGTTTACAGCCTGCTGCAAAAAAATTTCAGTCTCTATAATTAATTTACTTCCTCTGTGACAACTGTGTGAGGGGTGATTTTTTTTTTTTTGGTATATAACTCATGCCTTTAGATGAGTCAAAGTCCATCTAATCCAAGTCAAACCTATACCAAAGTTATGCATAAAGAGGGGAGTGGCCATTATGATTGACAGGTGAGTCTGTCAGCTGCTGTTAACTTGGCTACCAAGTCAGACATTCAGAGTTGTTGTTAGTGGAATAAAAGTTATTTTTCTTCATTACAATCAGCTCTGCTGTCGTTATATTTAAGGAGTTACACTAACAAGACCATCAGAGGATTCTGTCAGCAAGTTCTTCAGTATTTAACAACCACTGTGAACTCTCACACACTGAGCGTGAGACTCATGCAGTTGATTGCTTACACCATTTTCATGCTACACTCCCGATATCACACACACCTCCCCCAAAAAACAACAAAAACAAATGTTACACTTAGAAAATACAATACTTTGGGTAAATCCAGTTCACATTTGCATCCATATCCCGGGAGTGAACACCAGGTCAGCCTCTTGTTGTCACTGACTGAACATGTCACGACATCGTGTTTCTATGCAACGCAGTGGCTGGCGGTGCTGAGCGTCTTTGAAGAGCCCAGGAGTTTGAAATACCACAGAGACACCAGACTGAGATTGGAGACAGTCTTACAATTTTTTCAAGAATGTATTTTGAGTATTTCTGTCGTAAATGTTAGTCAACAATTAATTTGAAATGTGTTTGGCAAATTAATTTGTAGCAGCTGTGCTAGTTTGAGACTAACTATCCATTCTCAGACTAAGCATCCGTTGGGATGCGTGGCTGAGTTATATGACATGAAATGATAAAGTGGCATGATCAAGCAACTTTGATCAGGGTACCTGTGGTGGGAGCGAGGTTTTTTCTCCATCACTTTCGCTCAGACATTCAGTGAATTTCAGATGATAGGCATTTTATTTTACCTATGATTTGGTGTCTATTTTTGGCAAAATAGACATCAAAAAAATGAATTTAAATAGTACAATAATACTGTTATTTTGAGTGGGACTCTGTGGGCAATGTTTGAAAGCCTCTATTTTAACTGTCTTTGATATACTGGTGAAGAAAAATTAAACCAACAAGAATATTTTAACCCTTAAAGGTTTCAAGCATGCCCTATGGTGATAAGGCAGGCCCACCAGGGAAAAGGAAGAACATTTTATTTTATTTTTCAAAAGATTAGCCACCAAAAAAAAGGGCATGTGTGACCGAACTGACAGAAGGACAGGCAGATGAGAAGAGAGATGAAGCAACAACAGCAACAGCAACAGGAAAATGAGAGGGAGGATAAGAAGCAACACGACTGCAGCAGCGGCCTGAGCAGGGTCCAAAAAGTAGAGCTTTGCATTGAGCGGCTTCATATAGATGTCTTTTTAAAAATGAGTGGACCACAGAAATGACCATTTATCACTAAAGGACTCCTCAGTACGCATTATTAGTGTTATGTCTGCTGGATTGAAAACTCCTGTTGTCACCAGGGTGTCTCAGATGTAGAACGGCACAGAAAAAATAAAAGCCATCAAGAGAAACAACAAGGACCCCAGTCCACTTCAGCACTTGATAGGTGTTCTGTGCCCACCTCCTCTGTTGGCAGAATGTCAAACCAGGAGGCTAAGACATGCATAATCATGTTAAGATTCAGACTGCAGGTTTTGTGTCCTGTTAGATGTTGACCTTTGTTCCTTTTTTGTTAAAAACAAGGAGGGCTGAAGTCAAAATTGTGGCAACTTTAGTGCAGCGTGATGTGACTCTGGCTTTTGCTGACCATCTGGGGCCTCTTTTAAAAGTGTTTTAGGGATTCCAAAACAGCCCTGGAATACAAGTGTGGCAGAAGAAAAACATCTGCTATAATTGAAGAAGCTGTAGCATCTTACTTTACAGAAAAAAATGAAGAAACACCCATACATACTCATCACTGATGGATTCAATGACAGAAGTATTTCCCAAACTATGGAACACATTTTTATTTATTCCATTCTGAACTGTGATGAATTCCTTTTTTCTATGTATGTGTTACATGGCTGTATATTTGTCATTGCAGGGGTAGAAAAGATGATTCCCCTTAATGTCAAGATCTTTGATAATGAAAGGTCATCCACCGCTTTGTGAGTATGTGTACATCAAGTGGGACTAGGTGTGGCTCTGCAGATGCCATCTTTTAGAAAATACAGCACACCTTAGAAGAAAAGGGAATTCCATGGTACAATTGTGTGGGTCTTTCCGTAGACAAAGCTGCAGTGAACAAAGGTTCACTCAACTCCACTGCCTCCAGAAGTCTGAAGGAACACAGCAGCATTTATGTACATGGCTGAAAGTCAGGGAAGGTTCAGCAGACTCCAGGAGGCTTTTTCTAACCCTATGACTGTAATCTACCCTCTGATCCTCCAAACCACTCTCCCTACACTGGAAAAAATCTAAATCTTACCAAGTGTATTTTACTCATTTCTAGTCAAAATATCTAATCACACTTAAAATAAGACATAATCACCTAAAGAGTAACTTGAATTACGCAAAAAAAAAAAAAAAAACCCAAAAAAACAAAAAAGAAATCATGAATTAAGCAAAAAAAGAAAAAAAAATCTGCCAGTGGAACAAGTGAAAATTATCTTGGTAAGATTTCTTGAAATAAGATTTTCCAGATCTATTGTCTAAAAATAAGTTCTTATATTTCACTGAAAAGTTACTCTTTAGGTGATTATGTATTTTTTTTTTTTTAAGTGTGATGTGATATTTTGACTAGAAATGAGAAAAATACACTTAGTAAGATTTTGAATTGTGCAGTGTACCTTCTCCACCTTCAACCTTCTGCTCCAGAGAGAGCAGGCTTCAGGCTTTCATTACATGATGAGGTATATTTATTATTTCTCCTTTTACTACTTAAGTTACATGTTTTACTGTTGGTATTGTTGTGGATGAGAAAATTCATCCACAAACGTTCCTCTAAGTTCATGCAGCCAGCAGAACTCCAAAGCAACATGGAGCCTCAAGAAATTCCTTTAAAGGAAAATGCTACCATTGTCCCCTAGACTAGTATGGTATGATCAGCATGCCAGCATTTCCTGGATATATGTATCTGTTGCAGGAAGAAAGTTCGGTGTTGGCTTTACCACTAGGGCCAAACTCAACAGGCTCCTGGATGATGGAGACATTACACCGCAACAAGTGAGCATTCTTAAAGAGTGTGGTGGAATACGCTCTGCAGAAGCTGCCTTTGGAAGAGCCACTCCTCAAACACGCCAAGTTTGTTGATGTGCGTCAGAGGCTGGACTGTGACCTAGACGCACTCCACTTTGTTGAGAGGTTAGGATCTAATCTTGAGAGGTTGTTAAATATTTGCTTGTTATATATTAGAAAATTGGAGATGAAACCCCTGATAACTGTTATTTTTCCTCAAAGTACAGAAGTTATCTCAGTTGTTGGCACAGTAACTGTATTGGCTTGTCTCTTTTGGCAGGCCACCTAAACTGTATGGAGGTGCTTTGACTGTGCCTTCTTCTATAGGGTTTCCCCAGCTGCTCCCTTTCCATGGGCCATAAGAGCATGACAGGCTTGGAGAGGAGTTTCTGGAGTACCAGATCATGCAGGAACGGCTGGTGCTTGTGAACTTTCCTCCCTGTTTTTGCTGTGTTTCCACCATCGGCTCACTTACCTATTTCTCTCAAATCACCACGTCATTGATATGATTTCAATACATTTATACTATTTGCATGTCATTAAATATTCTTTATACATTTTGAATATTTTTCAAAACTTGAATACATTTCATTGAATCCCATAGTATGATAATAAGGATGTATTTCTCACTGTTCTGCCTCTGGCTCATGCTCTAACATTATATCACATCATCTAGTGACGTCATCTACTCAGTAAAACATTTCTGGATGAAGGTGTCACAGAAGCTGCTGTTGCATTTGAGAGTAGCACAGAGTGCATCTTGGGATATTTGCTGGTCAAGTCTACACAAGTCACCAACCAGTGCGTCCTTGGTTTAAGCTAACAGACAAGTACAACATCTGGGTATTCCAAGTGTTCTTGGTTTGTGCGAACTTTTAAATGGAACAGTACTTCGGCCTCAACTGATGATGTTTTACAAGAACGCAAGAACAGAAGAACAGATAAGAACAGGTATTGAGAAACGGCCATAGTGTCTGTTTGCTAGCCTGTTAATAGGCTCAGGGAGATGTAAGAAGTTTATGCATTTCACCACTTTTCTGTATTTAATAAGTAGCTGAAATAACATGAAATAGTGTTTATTATTACACTGTTAATGTGGTCGGAGTTTTTACGTTCCAGTTTTTCATCCCTGACATTTCTCCAACTCCATCCACTTGTTTCCATAAAACCAAAATGGCAGCAGTCACATTTGCAGTTCACAAACTGATGCATAACTGATCTATTACTTATGAGCAAATCATAGGACCAAAATTATGCGAGTGGACCATGACCCCTTATCGTCCACTATGATGGTGATGGTCACAGGGGTATTTTATATGTAGAAATCCAATAATAATCATAAATTATGTTGACTTAGCTTACCATTTAAAAAGTACTGAAATCTGAATATTTGTAGATTTATTTCAGTGATTTTATACTGAAGGGAAGCTCCCCGCCAAGTCACTTTTTCCAGACTTTTTTTTTTTTTTCCTTTCAGAACTTCTTTTTAGTCTGGACTGGTTAAAACCTAAAGTTACTAGTTCTTGATGTCTGAAATGAGTTCAGAAAAGTTTGAAACCATGGAATAATACATGTGTGCTGTGCCAGTGAAGTGAGAGGAATATTTACTCCAAATATAAAGAACCAAGTCACTTCAAACTGTAATTTAGAAATGTCCTAAACCCACTGAAAAGCAGATTTAAAAGTTTTACCAGTGAGATAGAAAACTAAAAACTAACTAATAATGATTACTTCACTTAATACGGACGACTAGGAAAAGTTTATATGTTTCAGTCAGTGGGGTGAGACTGTGGAACAGATTCAATATAGAGTTGAAGCAATGTCCACACATGAAACTATTTAAAAGGAGGTACAAAGACACAATTTTCAAGAGGTACAGGGATGAGGGAGGTGTTGGGTATCACTGGGTGTTATAAAGATGTACAAGAATGTGGTATGTGTATATACACATCTGTACAGGCATATGTATGCACACACACACACGCACACACACATACGTATATATAT
>JAPQRP010000016.1:9771239-9785400 GCA_037367295.1 Apogon hyalosoma | reverse complement strand
AACTCCACACAGAAAGGTCCCACCGACTGGTGTTGGAATCGAACCCAGGACCTTCTTGCTGTGAGGCACGAGTGCCAACCACTGCACCACCGTGCGTGCGTGCGTGCGTGTGTGTATATATCATAATAGCATAATTGCTTTTTATTATTGTTTATTATTATTTTTTACTTTTTTAATTTGTTTGTACTAGTACTTTCTAATGTGCAATTGCTTGTTTTTTTTTATAGTGATTCATATTACTATACTCTTCCCTTTTGTCTTACAGTATTTCTTGTATGTATACATTTGGTGGTTGGAACCTTAATTTGCTGAGGGCTCTGCCCAAGGGATCAAAAAAATTCTATCTAATCTAATCTAATTAAAAGTCACAAAGCTCATGCACAAGGCCACTGTCATTTTTTGCCCTGGCTCATTTTACTCTGTAAAGTATTGGATAGGAAATCCTTTTTCTTTCATCATTGCCCTATACTCCAAAAATACAATTTCTAAGTTTTGAAAATTGTAAGAAATTTAAACTTGCTCTGTCTGTAAGATCTTGCATGGACTTGCTCCACCGCCTTTGGGGGAGTTCATTATGTTCAAATCCAGCACCAGTGAGAGAGGAACCAGAGCCTCCTCCAGAGGTGTGTGTGCAGTACCACTTAGACACAGCCTTCAGTAAACAGGTTTTATCAGTCAGTGGTACTGAGGTTTGGAATGGGATTCCAGCCCTAATAAGACACTGGACCATATTTAACACTTTTAAAGACAATCTAAAAAAGTGGCTCAAAAGAAACCGATCTGTTGGCACTAATTGTCTGCTTCTCTGTGTCTTCTCAGTGTTCTTTGTTACTGTCATTAGTGTGTGCCAGTATTGTCCAGTTCTTCTATTGTTTTGTATTTGTATATCTGTGGTATTTGTCATTTGTAATTTTTGTCATTATAATGTTATTTCCTCTGACCTGCCGGGGACTGCAGATGGAAAGTAGCCTTAGGCTAATGTGGGTATATTCACATTTACATGATCATTAATATGCACTGTCCCTTTAAATAAAAAAAAAAAAAATCATATTTTGCCCTGGCTTATTTTACTCGTAAATCTGATCAAAACTTAAGTTACATCAAATCACCTGTAGCAATAAGTCTATTTATTTATTTATTTATTTAAACTTTACATTAATTTCACTTCAGGTTTATTTACATATTGCCAGATCACAACACAAAAAGTACTTGGAGACAGTGGGAAGGAAAATATCTCTCCAGCAGAACCGGTCTCAGGCTGGGCTGCCATCTGTCTTGACTGGTTGAGGTGAGTGGAAAAACGAGAGAGAAAGGAAAGCACAGACATGCAGCAGCAAACAAACGCAGTCAGACACTGGGCAGGTTTAAGGGCCAGAAACCACACATCAGGGACGTTCAGCTCCAGAGCCCGAGATACCTGCAGAAAGTAACAAAAAAAAAGCACAAACACAAGAGGAAGGGCACAAATATATTGACATGTAACAGTATTTATATAGGGCCTACTGGCAGTGGCAAGAGTGTGGGGAGTGCAAAAGAATATGAACACTGCAGTGACAGTGTTGGATCCAGAAAAAATGGTGGGGTCCAGGGTTGGAGTCCCTGTGGGGGTTCAAGGGGGCGCAGCGAAGCAAAATTAACATTATAAATGCTTCAAATCACATAAAACTATCTTTCTTATATTATCATACACTAATAAAATGAATACAGTTGAACCTCACTAATGTGACCACTTTTGGAATCAAAGAGTTCACTTTAATACAGTTGTCCTCAGTTATGCCATTCAGTTCCATTACATTCTGAATAATTACCTTCGCCAAGGAGGTTATGTTTTCATAGGGCTTTGTCTGTCTGTCAGTCTGTCTGTTGGCAAGATACCTCAAAAAGTTATGGAAGGATTTTGATGAAATTTTCAGGAAATGTTGATACTGGCACAAGGAACAAATGATTCCATTTTTTGTGGGGGGGTGGGGGGGCTGATCTGCCTTGGCGGAGGTCTACACTCTCTGAGTGCTTTTCTAGTTTAAAATTAGAAACAACAGGATACAGTAGAGGTATGGACCTATGTTTGATGACTGTGTGATTCATTCAATCACTGGCTGAGTTTCTGCAGCAAATCAAAGATATGAAATATTGAGTCCGTACAGTTCTATAGTTCCCACTGTATAATAATACATTCCATACCTTCTGTGGCTGCCTGCTTGTTTTTCCTGCAGACCCAAAAGCTGCTTGAATAGACAGTTGTCTCTTCATGATTAGACTGTTGTCTAGTTTAGATGTAACTCCCTTTACCATACAGACTCTGAACATAAACATGTGCAGTAGACCCCCTGCCAGTAGATGGATAGGAGGTAAATCCACCATTGAGTGACGGATTGTGTCAGTGAAATTTTTGATGTCTGATTTTAAAGACTAAACTCTGCCAACATTTTAACATTTTCTACAGCTGATTTGTAGATTTCCTCACCTTCACCTGTCGGGATGGAGCTCCTCGCCCTCACCTGTCTCATCTGACTATGTGGACCCCCTATGTGCCCCCACCCCACTGCATCTGTACAGACTGGAACTACATCTGCAAGTGGACGTCCATCAGTCCTGGTGCATCTACAGCCTGTCCGTCCATGGGAGTGGATCTCTCCTTCACTGTGGTTCTTCCTGAGGTTTCTCTTTTCCCACTGGGTTTTTGGAGTTTTTCTTTGCCAAGAAGGAGGGTCTAAGGACATTAATACATTTCCTTCATCTGCTGTTTATTTGATTGTTGTTTGTTTATATCCAACTAATTCTGTAAAGCCCTGTGAGACAACCTTGTTGTGATATAGGGATCTACAAATACAACTGAATTGAAATTGAATTGAATTTGGACCTCTGGTACTTCGTAATAATAATCCCAAGATGGCACCACTGGATCTGGCTAGCCATCTGCTGCTATTTGTTTTGGTTTTTATTGTGCTATTTTCATCTGTTTTTATCCAAAATGTCTCTTCTCTGTTTGTTAGAGAATTGGCATTTTGGCATTTTATTTATTATACTTAATTTAATTTTATTTTACTTGTGTACATTTTATTATCTGTTTGCTTTCACAATTATCTGTTAAGACAAGTGAGTTTTTATTTATAAAGCACATTTAAAAACAACAGACGCTGACCAAAGTGTTGTACGGATTCAAAGCAGGAATAGAAAAAAACAAAAGCAGTCTGTGATTGTAACACTATACTAAACTGCAGTTCTGTAATATATAATCCAGTATAAAATACCTCCCATATTTCAGCAAATACACAGGCCCTCCTGTAACATTAATTCAATTCATTAATTCAAATCAACAATTCTTGGGTTTGGAGCGATTTGCAATATTTTTGTTTCCTCTGTGCATTTGTTCAGGCTATTTACTGGTCGAGGACTATGAAGGCTGTGCTGGTGATGATAAATGCAAGTTTTAAAAACATTTTGAAGGATAATTCACAAGGCTTATGCTGCGACACAGCAAATTAAAATCCTTCAGAAAAGCTAAATCTGAAAACATGAGGAGTCAAGCCAGCTACAGTAAACATTTTTCTTCTTTCTTCCTGCATTTTCTGAAAGTGATAGTCCTAACCCATCATATCAGAAGAATACAATAATGTCCTAAATGCACTGCATGGAAAACAGATGTGGGCGGGTACCCAAGGTCACTATGTTATGCTAATCCTATGCCAGTAGAACTTTAAAGGGGTCATATTCATCTAAACCCACTTTTATTAGTCTTTGGTTCATTTCTTTGTGTATTTGGACCCTAATAGTTCAAACAGTTTGAATTGGAACCCTCCAGGTGCTGCAAAGCTATCTTTAGATTCATTTTGGCAGAAATAGAGTTGATTTCTACGACCTGTTTTAATTCCTTCTTAATTTGTTATGTCTATAACTAGTTATGTCATGACATTTGCACATATCAGGTCAAGACTTCTGATGAACATTTCTTCAAGTATGACATAATTGTTTGTCAGCAGCAGCGGTTGTAGTCCATACTGAAAATATGTCCAGACTTCAAGCCAATTACCAAAAATGTTCAGTTGTTGGTTGAATGGGACAGAGCAGCACAGCCAACAACCTGGAGGGGGCGGGGCCTGAAGTGGCTCATTTGCATTTAAAGGGCCAGCGCTCAAAACCACCTTTCTGGTGTCCTTACTCAGAAATAGGTTTGAAGATGGACCTGTGGAGTTGAATTAATGAAGAATTCAGACCCAAGAATAGTATTTACAGTTTATGGGAAATGGTTTAACACAGGGAAATGTTTTAAAATGCAAAATTCCATTTCAAAACGCAAAAATCACTCCTTTTAAACGTAGTATAACTGCAGTCATTCTTGTTAAATCACCCACAGAATTGAAATTTAGACACACTTTACAGGTATTCAGCCCACATTTGGTTGTTTCTCTTGTTCCATCATCAGCAAACATATACAGCAGCGTAATGTTGTAGCTCCACAGTGGCCAATGGTCAACCAATGGAAAAGCAAATCAGTTCTTTGAAGGCCTGCAAGAAGAACCAACTAGGCTCCTTCAAGCAGCACCAGGCTCCCTTTGGAGTAAAAGGGATGAACACAGATGGAGGGGACTAAGAGCAGGTGTGATGGGCTGAATGTGACAGTTTTTTTTAAGGCAGTCTTTCTCAAATGAGGGTATGCGTACTTCCAGGGGTACTTGGAAAACACCCAGGGGGTACTCGACGTTTTTTTGGGAAAAAATACATCGGATAAGTCATCGTGTACTGAATACAAAATGAATAATGAGAATTAATGCTGAAATATTAAACACAATTAACACATTTATATAATAAAATCGACACTCCTGACCTTGATTCATCTCAATATTTTTAAAAACTAGGAGCCCCCTAACCTTTGGAAACATTTTAAGAACATTTCTATTTTATATAATTCAAGACAAGTTTATCTGAGTAATTAAGCAATTATTTTTGTTGATGAAATGTTCATTTATTCATTAAGAACCAATTTATTTTTCTTATCACTGACAGAGGGCACTTTTCATTCTATATTTTACACACAAAATGTACATGTATAGATTTCTTATTTTTAATATAGTACAGTTAAATATATGTTTGTTTACAACATTTTGAAAATATAAACAGACACCTTTGGAACAGCAACAAATTTTGCCCTATTTTTTTTCAATCAAAAATGCTGAAGTGAGAGTTGGGGGTACTTGGCTAATATATTTATTTATTTCAGGGGGTACCCTACTGTAAAAAGTTTGAGAACCACTGGGTTAAGGTGAACCAAAGTCATATAATTTACAACACTTACAACACTTTGTCTGAAAAAAAAAAAAAAAAAACATTAAATGTTGAAACTTCCAATGAGATTATGGCCTCAGATGTCCTGCTAACTCAAATTACAGCCTGAGTTTAGTTCTATATATTTGACTGATATTATGAGTCTGCAGCTTACATTGACTATTCTTCTGTTTTTTGGTACAGTGAACTCCTCATGACTTCCTCCCGACTCCGTCCAATCACTTTCAATGCAATGACCGCTTTTTCAAAACACTCAACACATTCATTATGTGAGTTGACTTTGTGAATTAAACTGTGCATACATTGCTTTCATACATAAATCAACCACCACTTTTTTTTCCCCCCATGAATACTTCTCAGTCTGTGTTCACCACCTGCAAATTTATGAACAAACGCAGTAAATTATGCTGCAGTTGAGATGCTTTGCTCAAAACACGAAACTTTTGCTTCAAAACCAAAGGAAAAGTGCAATAAAATCTGTTATATTTTAGCAGAGTTAAGACTTTATTTGTGTTTTCAGCTTTGGTTCTCTCTATGTGATCATATTCACACTGAAAAGTGCATGTATGGAGGCTGTTACAGCCCTGGTGCTTTCCTTTTCATCTCTGGTCTGCATGCCTGTCTCCTCCACAGGTCTTCTGGATAGTTGATTGTGCCCACTAATTGCTACCTGTTCTCGGACCGGCTGATTGACAGCTGGATGGCCACAGCGGCTGCAGATTGCTCATCAGCTGGGGGATAAAGGCTCAAAAGACATGCAGCAGCCTCTCTGCAGGCAGCTGATGGATCGATTAGTTCAGCTGTTTGCTCATTTTTTTTTTTTTTGGTTTTTACCTCAACCTTCCTATATATCAGTTTTCATTGAATTGTTAATAACTTCATTTTTGCTTTAACCTATACCCCTGCCTCTGACATACAGATAGAGAAGAAATGATAGACATATCCTGGGTGGTTTCTCATAGGATATGTCATCACGCCTCATCCATGACTCGTGCTCTGGACACCTGGCCTTTACAGAGAATAGTCTAATATCATATTTCTCTAACACTCTTCCTCCTATTGCTAGCCTTATCTTACACCTGGACCCAATAAAAATGCAACATGAACCACATACACAGCATATCTGTGGATATATTTCACTATTATTGCAATATATGCAAGTCATGGCCAGTGAGTGGGAGAAAGTGACACAAGAACACAAATACAGTCACTGTCATTTAACATATTCAACTGACTGAGAATCTGGAACACATTCACTGAACAGGAGATGAAAGCTGTAGGGCTGTCATGGCAACAAATGGAACACAGGGCACACAACCAAAGAGGATGGAAGTGTTTCTTCAATGGCCTATGTGGCTTTGGAGAATGTAAAGACCTAAGTGAATAAATTACATGTGCTTGAACCACTCTGCTATCAGAACACTGCAGATAATCACATATATTTACAAGTTTCCAGGCAAAGCTGCACAACGCTCTGCAGCAGAGGACGACTGCTACTTTAATTGTTGCATGTGTTTGTAAGCGTGGCTGTTTCTAAAAGTATAAAAATAGGTGGAAAATATGATGAACGTGGGTGCCAAGAAATGTAACAGTTGTTCTCTTGGACAGGGGTTGAACTTTTGACTTTTGGACAGACTGGCCATATTTAAACACCAAGCCCCCCCTAATCTAGTTCAGTCAATGAAGTCTACTTTAAAGGTGGGGTGCGAGATGTTTTCCTGGAGCATTTTTTGCCATATTGCTTAAAATCCCTTTCACACCCCAATTACAACCAATTAGTTAAATGCTCTGACACAAAATAAAAAAAAAAAAAATTGAATAGATAGATAGATAGATAGATAGATAGATAGGTGTTTTGTCACTAACATAAATCACTAGGAAATGTAACGTTAGTCAGATAGGTATGACCTGGGGCTGTTCTGGAAGAGCAGGGCTGTTGGAGGAGACTGAATGAGCTATGCATGGAACGGGTCAGAGCCGGGGCCGTAGCCTGGGTAGGAGCCTGAACCGGAGCCGGGGTCGGAGCCGTTGCTGCAGCGCTCGTAAACCCTCGGGAACAAGCATTGCGGGTGCCAGTACTCTGGAGGCGTGGCTTTGGGGAGGATGTCTGAAGAAAGGGGTTTGGACTTTTGAATTGTGTATTTTCAAAATGTAGCTCGCTGGAACTGTTTTTCTAAGATCTCGTACCCCACCTTTTATATCTGTGTGAGTCAGACATGTAAAGTAACAGCGTACAAATACTCTGTTACCTTACTTAAGTATAAATTTTGGTTATCTATACTTTACTGGAGTAATTATTTTTCAGCTGACTTTACCTCTACTCACATTTTCATACAGTTATCTGTACTTTCTACTCTTTACCTTTTAAAAATAGCCTCATTACTCCTATTTCATTTCGGCTTGATTTCATTCCAGTTTGTTATCGTTCAAAAAAAAAAGGTATCCAGATAAATCCCTCCATCCGGATAGAGTGAATTTGATTGCGGTTGGATGAGAAGTATAAACATGCACCATTCCTACATCCTACTGATTTGTACACGATCCATCGTCGCATCTGCACATGACAAATCAAGTCACACTCCAACAAAGCAGACATATGTAGCCTAGTATGAAGATGTCCATGGCGGAGACTCAAGAGAACTCGTGCAAAGTTTCCCAACCAAGCACCAACGAGGAGGTTGGTAGCAGCCAGGAAGACCATTTTCAATGTTCATATCTGCGGCTGAACCAGGTAGACTAGTGCATCCCAAATGTTTCAACATGAACATTTTATTATAACATTCTAGTCATTATGGCCTTTAGAAACATGTGTTTTGGGAGGTGGGTAGTGCACTATAGACCCCTGTGGAATGACCTAACCTTTTGTACTAGCATTTTTCCCCTTACATTTACTTTTATACTTTAAGTAGTTTTGAAACCAGTACTTTTACATTTTTACTGGAGTAAAAAGCTTGAGTTGATACTTTAACTTCTTCAGAAGTCTGTTTAAACCCTTGTATCTAGACTTCTACCTGAGGAATGGATGGACATACTTTTGACACCTCTGGTGTGAATAGGCCTAGCTACTATTTTTGTCACTGCCATTATTGAAAATGCCTCTATCCTGCTTCACCATAGCGATAACTCTGCCTCCCACTCTAGTTTTTCATTTGCACTCACCCACAGGTAAACTTGCACTCTGGGATACATACAGTACAAGCATACAGTAGTGTGAGGTCTTTAATGTATAATGGAGTTGTATTCTTAAAGCGTGAATATGTTAAGACGACTTGAAATTCTATTCTAGATGTCACAGGGAGCCAGTGAAGAGAAGTATACAGTGGAAAAATATGATCTCTCTTTCTGACTCCAGCTAAAACTTGCATTTTGAATTAACTGGAGGGTTTTGGGGTAGTTACTTGGACACCCTGACAGTAACAAGTTACTTTACTGTAGTGGTCCTGCCTGGGAGTAAGAAATACATGGATGAGTTTTTCTGTGCCGTTTTGGGACAGGATATTCCTATAGTTGGTGACATTGCGTGGTTGAAGGGAGGCTGTAGGAGAGGGAAACATCTAAAACATTCAGGATACCAGCCCTTGAGGTCCGGAGTTGGACATCCCTGTTGTAAACTGAGTGACCGTGTAAGTAGGAGACTAGTGAGAGAAACCACCAAGACCCCTATGACTATCTGAAGGAGATTCAACAGTGTTTTTCAACCTTGGGGTCGCCTGAAATTTCTAGTAATTGATAAAAATAAAAATTACTAATAAAAAATATTATTAATAATTCAATATATATTCATCATAATTAAAACACCACACACTTTTCCTAATAAAAATCAAGTTCAAATAAAATCCATTATATAGTATCTGAGAGGGCATGTCTTAACAGACCTGATCATGTGACCACATGCTCATAGTTTAGTTCTTGTTTGTTTAGTATTCATTGTCAGCCTTGTAAATCTAAGCTGGACTGACTGTACATATCCTGACCAAGGAAAATCAAATTCTCACTTTGTGCAGTAATCTACACCTGGCTTTACTGCCTCCGTCCATAATAATAGATATTATATAGACTAAATGTTGTTTAAAATTAACTTTTATTTACAATATAGTAAACTATTACATGATCAAAAATAAAAATACATTCTGGCAAAAAAATGTCTTTGTTTTGAATGTCTGGGGTCACTGGAAATGTGTGATGTTAAAATGGGGTCACGAGCCAAAAAAGGTTGTGAACCTCTGAGTTAGAAGCTTCAGCTGCTGAGATGGGACAGACTGTACATATAGCAACTGCTGCCTGGTTTCCTCACTGCTCAAAGCTTTATGGGAGAGTGACGATGAGATAGGCACTGCTGAAGAAAATTCATATTAGAGCTCAACTAGAGTTTGCTAAAAGGCATGTGGAAGAGCTGCTCAGTTGTTTGGAGTGTTCTTCTGTCTTCATGGTCTAATGGTAGCCAGAGATACTGATGGAGCAGCCTCTGGACCTTCCAGATACAGGTATTTTGTATCTCAATCACTTGAGACACCCACACCACTCAGGTGATCCTCATTTCACTAATTGTGAGACTATCGGCACCAACTGGATGGACCTCTGTTGAATTAGACCATTAAATTCAAAGCCCAACTATTATTCCTTTTTTACCAAATGGTTCTTTATTATCTAAAGTTACTATGTGCAACTGAGCATGTTCCAAAAACCTCAAGGATTTAGAATAGACGCACCTAACTTACTCTGTTTACAGAGCACGTTCCACAACGTGTCGTTTTTGGACCCCAGAACATGAATATTTATGAATCAATGATTGACATCCCAGTCAGCCAATCATGTGATTAGTTTGACGTTACCAGAGCAATGTTTGCCATCACTTCGAGAGCGACCGTGTTAGCCACATTAGCAACAAACTAGTGTATGAGAGCAAACAGAATCATGTAATGACACGATCATAGTGAGTGAATCAAAACACCTATTCCTTCCTCTGAGTGGAGGCAAATTTTAATGTAATTCAAAACACTGACAGAACCTGGCTAACTCCAGACACAGCTTTAGCTGCTGTGGGGCTAAACCACAATCAAAAAGCATTAGCTGCCATTCCTAAAAGAAAATAAAGTCAGATCAGAGCAGGACAACAGCCTAGAGAAACCGTGACCATAAACTGTGTAACCACATCACTGTTGACAAATATCACTGTCTAAATATTATTTGAATAAGTCTGCATCTGCATTGAGTTGGTTTAGAAGTTGATGATAACATCAGCTGATTACAGTCAACAGCTTTTAGCTCCATCAGAGTTATTGAAGCGGTGCGTTTTCCTCTTCAAATGTATAGTAAGGTTTGTTCATCAGTTTATCAAAGAAAGCAAACATATATTTTACTTACGTTTTCATTGGGTTTTTGTCGGATGGTGGGTTCAGCTCCAGACACAAGCCTCAGTTTTTTTTGGCAAAGCCTGCAGTGAACTGACCGAAGTTTGTCAAACTATCTCTGGAGAAGTGGTTACACAAATATTTTTTTCCCAACTCACTCTGGAACATTGCCATCATAAATAAAATCAGCTCGTCCATGAACTCGACTTCATCTTGTAATAGTAGCTACTGTAACTGGACTGGCATGACATAGAACACGTTAATACGCTGTACACGCTAATTTGAAGGTATAGTGATCTTGCGATGTTGATGTTGATGTTGGGGTGGTGGTGGTTTGGGGGGGTATTGATAGGAGGAGGGAACTTGGAGTGATTGACAGGGTTGGGGGTGGGAGCAAAAGGGTTTGTGACGTAGAAAACTGGCAAGAATCGAAACAGTTTGTTTTAATGCGTGTTTATGGTTAGAGGGGGCTAACAACAAATTACCACACCATTTTTTTTTTCTCATTTTTTTTGGCTTCTAAAATGTTCCCCTTGATTGACAACACCACATTTGAGGTTATATAGAGTAAAAAAAAAAGTATAATAGTTGGGCTTTAAAAAAGGGGTGAATAATTATGCAAGCAATTATTTTTCTGTATATATTTTTGTTTCATTGACATTACTTTGTAAAAATCGATTTTCACTTTGCCATTAAAATGTTTTTTCCAATGAACTGTGTGAAAATGGTCAAATGTAATTGATCATAATTGATTTATAAAAGTAATGAAAGGGTAAACATCCAAGGGGGTGAAAACTTATGATAGGCACTGTAGATCTTGTGTGTTTTTCTGGTTCTTCTACTGCATTTCACGGTGTATCTGTGACTGTAGGGATATGGCTGTTATGTCTGTGATGGTTCTTTTAAATCACTAGTTTGTTTGTGAAGACATGCATTGAGTCATTACTGGTAAGAGCCAAGGGAATGGTAGGTTTGACAGAGCTGTGGCTTTCTGTCAGCTTGACAACAGTACTGAAAGGGAACCTGGGATTGTTCTCTCTTTTTTCCTCTATTAAAGAAGAATAGTAGGTGGTTTTGGCTTTACAAGAGCTTTTTTATATGTCATGAAATTGTCTTTCCTGGCTAGGTGAACCGGAGCACAACAAAGAGTGAATCCCCTCTTTACCCACTTGCATAGAAGACCAGCACTGGAATTCCAGTGGGGTCCAAAATATAATAATTCATTGTACAAAAAGGATAGTAAACGGTGCCAGGGTGACCACAGCCAAGGTAATATGTACTTGTAACTCCTAGTGAAAAACAAACAAACAAACAAACAACATTTTTCCTCACTCCTGAAACATAAAGGCAAGGCAGATTTATTAGTATAGCGCCATTCGTACACAAGGCAAGTCAAAGTATTTTACAAAGGCATAGAAACACACAAAATGACATAGGACAAGAGCAGAATAAAACACTAAACAAAAGGAAAGGGCAGAAAAGATGCTCCACTCCAGCGGAACCCCCCCCCGGGTTACTTGCCTTGTCGTGAGCATATTTCGCAACTTGCGCCCCTGAACCTTGAAGTCCAATCCGGTTGTTCCCCCTGCACAAATTGTGAAACCCTGGCAATGGGGCTAGCAATAGTGGGCCCCATGAAAGCAAAACTTTATGGGCCCTTCATAAAATTCAGTATCTTGTCAACTCTTTGATTTCTCAGAGCAGGGGGTGTATGTACACGGGGTCGGGGTAGCAGTTATATATGTGGGGGTGCTGTCCATAACTAATGCGGTACAGTGGGTTGTCCAATAACTGAAGGGTTGGCGATTCAAATCCCGCTCTGTCCTAGTCTGTCTGTTGTGTCCTTGGGCAAGACACTTCACCACCTTGCCTCCAGTGCCACTCACACTGGTGTATGAATGTGTATGAATGTTCGGTGGTGGCCGGAGGGGCCGTAGGCACAAATTGGCAGCCACGCTTCTGTCAGCCTGCCCCAGGGCAGCTGTGGATACCGGTGTAGTTTACCACCACCGCAGGGGGAGAGTGAGAGTGAATGAATAATGGGTCAATAATGTAAAGTGCTTTGAGTGCCAAAAAAATGCTATAGAAATGTAACCCATTATTATTATTATTATTATCATTATTATTATTATTATTATTATTATTATTATTATTATTATTATTAATGCGGCGTGAAATGAAAGTGAAACTTTACATGCTTTCAACAACTGACTCCTGGCTTCTATGCCTCTATTATACAGCAGATCTTACACAAAATTTTCACAACTTCTAACCTGTATCCATTGGACCCTTCTCCACTGCTCTCCGGGCCCCCCAGAAATGCTGGGCCCCATAAATTTGTCATGTTCACCCCCCCCTTATGGTGCCCCAGGGTCCACTACACACTTTTTAAACCTGAGTGGCAGAAAGAAAGAAAGCAAAACAAGAGTAAGAGACAGTTAAAACCAAAGCTAAAAACAGTCTTGATTAAAATGAAGAATTTAATGTTAAATCAATCAAAACAGTTAAAACTGTGAGTTGTAGTGCAGGTAAAAAAAAAAACCAAAAAACCTCTAATCAAAGGTAGGTGTAAACAAATGAGTCTTTAATCTTGATTTTTTTAAAAAAAACAAAAAACAGAGAGTTTCAGCAGAGAATAAATATGTAACAAATCAAATAGCTTCACATTCCTGCAACTACCAGGACTCAAATTCTGCTAAATCCCAATAGATGTAACCACATGCACAACACGAGATCCCAACAAATAGCTCGGTGGAGAAGGGGAGAGCAACAAGCCACAGCTGTCATGTGATGGCATTCTTTCAAAGGGCATGTCATTAGCCTTCATCCAATTGGCCGCTGCTTCAGCATAAAACACAGTCGAACAGAAAACTACAAATTGTGACCTCAGGGTTATAACAGTGAGAGTCTGCTAAATTGGAGGAGAACCCCTTCTTTCCAGCCTTGAAAATGACTCCTTTACAATGCATAACTGAAAATTCTACCATGTAGCTTGCCTCGTTCAATTCGCCACAGTATTTTTTTTTTTTTTTTAGAAGAACAGCAGTGTCTTGGTCTGTATGCAGTGAAGCAGCAGTACTTGCAAGAAAACTGTCGGCCATCTTATCGGCCCATGACACTGAATTAACCCATAAAGGTCCAGTGCTGCTTTTGTGTAAGTTCCCAAATGAATTTTTCTCTATTTTTAATCTTTCTTAAGTAATTTATCACCACTCCTTCTAATATTTTCCTCTGCATTTTGCATTTTTAAGTGAAAATCTGGTATTTTACTTTATTTAATGTACTGATTTTAGAGATGTTCATTGAAACTCAGATTAAGGTTGAGGGTTATTATATCTAAAACAGAGAAAACTGAAGAAAGGATCATTTTTTTCTCTAAAATATATCACTAACTTACCATAAACTCATTTTCTCCATCCACTGTCATTGATCCAATTCCATGGGTTTTAGTGGTGAATCAATGTTGTAGAAGATGACAGTGTTTCTATGGTAACTATGGAGCCTCTGAACATCCAAATGGGTCATAT